>JAODAL010053410.1:0-25309 GCA_025379985.1 Phyllomedusa bahiana | reverse complement strand
GGGGAATCCCAGATTAGGAGCGCAGGCAACCCCCAGGGGAAAGCAAAAAGTGGAGAGTTAGGGCCCGGGAATTACGGGAAGGCCTGGAACCCACTATCACCCCCAAACATTTAAAGCATCTGCCCTCTGCGCCCAAATCTCAGCTCCCCTGCCCAAAGCTACAGTCAGAGGGTTTTTTAAAACACTCCTCTAAATAACTGAATTGGAGGGGAAGGGTGAGTGTGTGGAAAAAAAAAAATGGGAGCCAAAAAGCAAAAACCCTTTAAAATTTTTTGATAAGAAAAAATGGGTTTGCAAGGAAAAAATTTAAATGACCAGAAAACGGGTCGAGAAGAAAAAATGAAAGGGATAAAAAGGAGTACCCCGAATCTTTTAAAACCCGGGGCCCTTGGGAAACAAATTGCGTTTGTTGTTTATTCCTTCCTTTTGGGGCCCTAAAAAAAGGAGCTGAAAGGGGAAAGGGGGGGCCCTTTGAAATCGGGCCCGCCTAAAACCAAAGAAAAATTTCCGGGGGGGGAAAGACCCAGGGGGGTTTTATTGTAAAATTTTACCTGGATTTTTGCAAAAAAAAACCTTATTTTTCCAAAGGGCAAAAGGGAAGAAACCCTAAAAAAAAGCAACTTTTTAAAAAAGGCCAGTAAGATTTTTGCTGTTTGAAAGATTACTCGCAAAAGGGGGGCAAGGGAAAAGGACCCCCAGTATAGAGCCCAAATCCCTCTTTTTAGTAAAAAAAACCCAATTTTCGTTTTTTCAAAATATCCGGGCAAAAATGAAGATCTTTACCACGGGCGGGAAAAAAACCTGAGCTTTCAACATCACCGGGGGGGCAGAAGAATTCGGAGGGGGTGCGGTTTTGGCAGGGGAAATCATAAACGGGCCGAAAAGGGGGAAACACCTGCGAAACCTCAGCAATGTGACATTACCCAGAGCAGACAAAAAACGGGCGCCCAAGCTACAGGGGGTTTTCCCAGAACCCCTAGACCAAAGGGGCCCCAAAGGGATCTGGACTGTTTCGGACTGGGTCGTTTGTTTACTCCACCTGAGGTTTGGAGAGGGGGGGGTGGATAGGGGGATGAAAAAGAGGAAAAAAAAAGGGGACTAATGGGGAAAGGCCCAAGGGATTTTTAGGGTTGAGCGTGGCCGGGGGCCTCTCGGGGAGCGGGGGGGGATAAAAAAGGGATGATTCCAAAAAAATTTCAGGAGGGGGGGAAAGGGGGTTTGGGGCGGGAGAGTTATTTTCCAAAGGGAAGAGGGGGGGGGAGGAAAGGAAAAAGGGGTTTTGTCTTTCCTTACAAATGAAACAAAAAAGGAAATTCTTTTTTTAAAAGGGGGAGGGATTTGCAGTTCGGGTTCTTGTTGGGGCAGGGGGGGGATTTTCCACAAAATTTTATTTAAAGGGTGCCTACTTTTCCTTTTCGGGTTTAAATTTTTTTTATGGGTGTATTACTAAATTTATGAAAATTTAAGTTGGAATTAAAGGGGTTTTCCCCCCAAAAAAAAAAATTAAAAAAAATCGATGGTGCTAAAGACACTTGAAAAAGGCTCAAACCCGGACATTTTTCGGTTCCCAAGAGACCCACTTAGAAAGCCAGATTTTCGTCCGCATGCAGAAATTCTGGGTAGGAGATGTTTGGGGGGTAAAGGCAAGGAAAGGGGAAAGCGGGGGTTTCTCATTCAACACCAGGTTTTTTACGTGCAGAAAAAAAAATTCACAAGAACGGGATGGGGAAAGGGGAAAGGTGGACCAAATTTGGGTACTAAAAACCCCCCGGCGGGGGGGACAAAGGGTTTTTAAACATCTATGCTCCTAATAAGAGGGACAAGGGTTTTGGGGGTTTCAAGAATTCCTGTGATGAAAATTTTCAATATAATAGGGGGGGGGGGGAGTTCAATTGTGTGGCACTCCCCTTTGAAGATAGACAGGGGGAAGGGGGCAGGGGGCCCCAAGGCGGGAGGATGGGCGGCAGAGCTTATTGGGAAACTTATGCGAGGGAGGGGCCCAAAGGGTTACTGGCGATTCTTCACCCGCAGAGAGGGGGAGTTTTTTTCCTTTTCACACTCTCAACAGTCTGGTCCAGAATCGATAAACCCGTTTGGGGAGCCCCTCGTTGTTGGGGGGGTGGAAAAAAAAAAAGATATAGGGGATTTTTGGTCATATCTGACCAAATTTACCAATTAGTATGGAATTTTGGAGATTTTTAAAGAAAGGGGAAAAGAATCTTTTGGAGACCCCTGGCTCTGGGAACTGACACTCCAATTTTTAGACTTTATCAAGGAATGGGGTGGAGAGAGTAAATTTAGGGACAATGAAATGGAAGGAGTCTTCATTTGTTTTTTGGGGTTTCCCGAAAAAAGCCGTCCTGAAAAGGACGCCCAAAAGGCGAAAGTAAACTAGCAAAAAGGAAAAATTCCATGAAAGCGTTTGAGACCCTGCATCCACCCCGAGAAAAATTATACAAAAATTTTTTACAGAATTAAAATGAGGAGAATAAGGACAGATGGAACATGGGGCCAGGGGAAGCTTTTAATTTACAACAGGGGGGGAATGGAGAGGGTTTTTTTGGGGACCCTTTTTAAACTGGACCCCTAAAAATTTTTGGAAAAAAAATTGGGCAGAATGTGGCAAACTTGGCTAAGGGAGACGAGGTTTCCATGAATATTATTGGGGCTGAGGAAAAGGGGGGGGGGAAAATGACAATAACCCAAAGAAGGGGAATTGAAACTTCAGGAGGTACTATTCCTGCCCTTTTTCACCCAAACCTTCGTATGAAAATGGAAGGGGGAAGGAAAATTTTGGATGGGGGTTTAAAAATTACCTAAGTTAACTTGGGGGGGAAAATTTAAAGGGGTTTTAATGCCGAGGGACGGAAAAGGAAATAATATTATAAATTGGGTGTCCCAAACTAAAGGGCCCCCGGGCCCAAAGGGTTTTCAGGAACTTCTATAAGATCCTAAAAGAGGAGGTTGCCCCGGTTAAAGGGGTTTTTTAAACAGATACTTGGGGTTTTGGGAATGCTTCCATCAGGCGAGCAGCATACATTAAGGGTACAAGCAAGGGGGGAGATGCCCTTTTTTACCAGAATCATTTCCGCCCCCGTTTCCAAATAAAATCGGACGTTAAGATTCAGTCCAAAGGCTTGGTGGGGGGAAAAATTTTTTCCCAGGTTGGGGGGGGATCACCAGATGGGGTTTGTCAAGGGCGGTTTAGGGGGCAAAAACAACCCTCTTCTGGGGTGCAGCCCCCCGATAGCGGGGGAAAAAATGTATGAGCCCAAGAAAAAATCCAGGGTTCTTTGGGGCTTGACGCCGAAAAGGGCTTTTGATAATTTTAAATTGGGAAAGGTTAAATCTGGTTTTTTGGACAGAATGGGGGATAGGGGGGGTAATTTTCGATCCTATGTTCGGCGGGGTATAGGTCCCCCCAAAGGGGGGGGAACACACCTGGTTTTTTGTCAGACCCATTAGGTACAAAAGGCACAAAAACAGGGGGGTGTCCACTATCCCCGCCCTTTTTATTTAATATTGGGTTTAGAACCACCCGGCCCCTTTACTTTCGCCCAAATCGGAGCAAAATAAGGGGGTACGGTGGGTAAGGAAAAAACTAAAATTAGTTTTCTTTTCGGACGACCTGGGTGTTATTCCGGAACCCAAACCCAAAAAAACCCGGTAGGGGAGGTAGTCAAGTTGCTCGAACATTTTGGGTCCTTTCCGGGGTATAAAGGAAAAGGGATAAAAATTTTAGTTGCTAGTGTTAGGAAAGGGATATGAGGGGGATGACTAATTTAGGTTTTAAGTTTAGTGGGCCTGGGATTTGACTTATCTGGTGCCCAAAGGGTTGGGGCTAGGTTGTCAATTTATTTACAATTTGAAAAATTTTTCCCGTCATCAAGAAAATTATTGAGGGAATTTTGGGGAGGTGGGAAAGGGGCTCCCGCTGTCTCTCAAGGGGCCCAATACAACCCAAATTAAAATGGGGGAGCCCTTTGGGCCGATTTTTATAACCCCCCTAAAATTTCCCTTGCTATTAAAGCAAAGGATGTCAATAAATTGAAGGGGGCTTTCCGAAGTTCATCTGGGGGGTAAGAAAAGCCAGAATAGCAATAGGAAGTGTCACTGGGGAAGGCAGGGGGGGCGAGGCTACCTGATATCAGAAGTACAATCTGGCGGCCATTTTGGCGGCATGTGCTAGATTGGGTACAGGGGACAGATTTTTTCTCCAACCCGGAGGTTAGGGGGCCAGTTGGGCCCCCGTGGGATTTGAGGGCATTGCTTCACACCCCTTTTATGGTAGGCAACCAGAGGTAGTAAAAAAATAATTAGGTTTAAAGGAAAACATTGGGCTTCATGGCGTCACATCGAAAGATGTTTGGAAGACCGATGTCGTCTTAAATTTATGCCGCTTGGTCTCACCGAATTTACGCAGGGAAAAGAGGCAGACCTTTGAGGGGGGAAACAAAAAGGAATCAAAAATTTAGGTGACTTAATTTGGGATTTACGGGGCCCTTTGACTTGGGATGAAGTGAGGGACAAGTTCCAGGGGGGGATAAATAGATTCCTATTTTAGGTTAGGAGTTTTTTTTTACAAGACCAAACTAAAAATTTGAGCTATTTGAAGGAGCCTGAGGGTTTGATATTTTTGATAAAATCGGCGGGGGACGAGGAGTCTCTCCAATTATACGAATTTGCAGGATGGACATCAGATCACGGGCGTCCAAAGGGTTTCGGAAATGGGAAATGGAGGGGGGAGATAATGAAATAGGGGAGAAGATAGTAGAGGTAGGGGGCATAAGGTCAGCCAAATAAGTGAACAGTGGAGGAGGGGCTTTTTGATTGGGCATAGGGCGATATTTGGTTCAATTTACCCTTTTCAGGCAGTAACAAGATTATTTGACTAAATGCCCGAAGTGGACCTAGACAAAGGGGTATTTGCACTGTATTTGGGGACTGCCGATAATAAGGATTCTGGAGGGAATGGTGGAATAAATCCAGGGGGTTTTGGGGAACTGAACATATCATTGACACCCCCCAAAAAATTTTCTGTTTCATTTTGTGCTACGCCGCGTCCACGGGGGGGGAGGGTGGGAGTTCTATAAAAATAAAGGTTTCATCTGTTCTTCTGGTAGCAAAAAAGGATATTGAGACAGGTTAGAAAAATCAGCACCATTGGGAAGAGGTGGGAAACCGAGGACAATTTTTTCTTTAGGAGAAATTGGATGCAGAATTAACAAAGAAAGGGGGACAGACGGGTTCTTTTATAAATGGAAACACTTTATTTCAGCACCTTGAGGGGTCAAAAATTAAGGATATAATAGACCCTTTAGGTAATCAGCATACTACCTTTTCAGAAAAATTGTTTGGGAACCCTAGGGGGGGCTAGGGGGTTACGGGAGAGTTTAAGGGGGGGAGAAAGGTATTTTGGCACTCATTTTGGGAGGGGAGTTAAAAGATTAAGGTTGTAAAGTTTAAAGTAGTGTATGAAGAGAGAAAAGTGATGAAAAAGAAGGGGGGGAGGAAAAGTAGTGTAGGGATATGAGGCACTGCCAATAGGTAGAAAAACATTGTATAGATTGCCTTTTGTAGACCCCCAATTTTTTGTCTTAATTTAAATGGTATTGCTATTTTTATGCGATATATGTCTTAAATTTTCTCAATAAAAAAATGTTATTATAAAAAATAAAAAAAAATTACAAAAGTTATCCAGAAACCTCCATCCAATATTATGTATAATATATCAGAGAGAATAATAAACTCATCAAAAGCATATGTGGAGAATATAGCCTGTAGGGAAGTAAGTTATAAATGTACTATTTAGTGTATGTCGAGGTAGACCATATCTGCCATCTGACCATTCTTTTAGAAACCGTATGAGGCGGAATTACTAAACACGTCCCCCTATGAAATTAAGTATTTATTCTATTAACAACCTCCACAAGGTTCAGGGGAGACAACGATTTCCAATGGTGGACTATGGTTAGTCGGGCAGCTATAAGGATGTGTTGTATAACAGTTTGATGAGAATAAGGAATGTCATCTATTGAAATATTTAACTCCTTAACGACCGCCCACTGTGTTTTGATGGCGGGCATTTCAGGTCATTCGTCTGCAGCGACGTCTTTTGTGTATTTTGTACTACACAGCCCTGATCCCAGCGAAGCTCCTGCGAGCACCAGGGAGCGGGGGAAACCTCTACTCCCGGGTCCTTTAACCCTTTGATTGCAGTCAAAGGGTTCCCCTGCTCTGTCGGGTGTTCGTGACACCCGGTGACCCGACAGAGCCCAGGGAACGGCTGCACAGTCAGCCCTGGGGACCTCGAATAGCCCCAGGGCTGTCTGTGTAAGAAGCCAGTGATCAGGGCAGACTGTGTGCTGCCCTGATCACTGCCTGTGTCAGACTGACACAGATTATAGTGTATTAACATATATGAATAAGCTAATACATTAGTAAGTGTAAAAAAAAAAAAAGTAAAACACTTGACCCTTCATGGGATTTAAAAAGAAAAAGTAAAAAACATAAAAAGTGTAATAAATAAATAAATAATAAAATTAAAATAAATATTTAATAAAAAATATGTGTGCATACATTACACATAAAACAACCTACACATATTAGGTATCCACACAACCTGTAGAATTAATTTTTAACAATTTATTAAGTGTGAAATGTGAATGTTGTAAAAAAAATAAAAAAAAAAAAAAAAACTTTAAAAAAATATTGTAAAAAAATCTGCAATTATTTATAAGTGAACTTAAAATATTCCCCCATAAAGTACAACTTGTCTCAAATAAAACGAGGCCTCATACAAGTGCGTCATTGAAAAAATAAAAAAGTTACAACTGTTGAAACGCAAGGAGGCAAAAACTAAAAAAATGTTCTGGTCATTAACTACTTTTCAGGCGTTCGGCTTAAGGGGTTAATAAATAAAACTAGTTCGTGAGAAAGCATGAACCTTGAGTGGTATAATTTCTGTATGAGTCGTTCGACATCCAACCAGGGTGATTTAGCTATAGGACAAGACCACCGCATATGTGAGTGAGACCCACATTGTCTCCAACACATTTTAGATGAGATCTAAGCCTTTCTTGAAGCCCTCACCTTTTCCTGCTGTGACCAGCTCCTCAGGCGGCTATTCCACAGGTTCTCATAATAAAGAACGTTTTTCTCCTCTGGAGATTGAATCCTTTTGTTCCCCAGATGAAGGGGATGCCTCCATGTATTTTGAAGGGGTTTTAGATTAAATAGCTTTTCATCATACTTTTTGTAGATACATAGCATCCCTGTCTTCCACTTCCCCTAATTATTACCTCTGGTTTCCTTTTGGTCAGTTTCAGAATCCATAACTTCCAAATAATGACTTCTGCAAGCTGTTTCCCACTACATGCCTTAAGCTGACAAGACAGAGTACCTCCTGTGTTTCAGCTCGGTTACATCGTCTGGCTCACTTCCAAGTACACCTGCCTTACAAGGTCTTTATTTCAAGTTGGGTCCTCAAGTTAGTGTGCTGGGGTGCACTAAGGAAAGAAAAATGTGCCTGGTCAGGAAGAAAGGGTGATCGATCCTGTCAAGAACTGGTTAAGAAAGGTTTTGGAAACTTGCTGAGAATATACTACGTCCTTGAACCTCTTTCCCAGTTACATCATCATCAAGGTCTTATGGGACAAGGCTGGAAGAGAAGAAATCTCATTGTGAGTTGAGAACCAGCCAGTGTCTGAGGATGCTACGGTGTCTGTTTACCTGTTGGTTGTTCTATTCGGCTCCTACTTGCAATCTAGGATACTCTGTCAGGTGTCCAATAGTTCTGTGTTGTCCACTACCCCTTGGTTCACATGTGCACTGGCGCTGAAGCGCTGCCTGATCTCTGGGGTTTATTCATAATATCTTCTGGACCCTCCTGACCATGCTACCCTCCTTTCAAGGTTGTGTCTTCCACCTGCCCTGAGCTGCTGCTTGCACCTTGTGCTGAAAGTACCCCGTCTGCTCTTTCTGAGACTTCAGTTGTTACCATGGGAAACTACATTGAGAATAGTGACCCGTCAAATTCCTGCAGTGGAGTCCAAGCCACCTTGGGGGTGTTGAGGGTAAAGATCACTCCTGTAAGACAGTCATAGGCCCAAGTTACACACAACTCATTGGATTCACTACCCATAAACAGGTAGGACTGACCGGATGTGTGAGTCTAAAGCTGGTTGTGGTTCTGTAAAACAGCATGGTTTGTAAAACCAAATTGATACTGTGCAATGTGGTATGTTGGCCAGCTGGAACTGCATTAACAACTGGGCCTATGTGGAGAAAATGGAGGGTATAGGGAAATGGGGAAAATATATTGTAAAGAAGAAGGTTAGAGATTGGTAGGGAAAGTGATGAGGGAGCAATTAAAGGGGCTTTTCACCACGCTGTTTCACTGAGTTTTAGCAGCTTTGCACTTACTCCGTCTCCTCAGGCTGTGGGTGGTTCTACAGCAGGGATTAGCATATTCTACTTCTAGGTAGCTGTTACTCTGACAGTGCAGGAGATTGTTATCTCTAACAAGATTAAGGATAAAGCCATGCATTTCAGTCCTCACAGCACATTTAACTTTTGTTTAGTGAAGCTAAGCTTGTTAGATATAATTAGTTTGCTTTGATCTCAGTCTTTCAGTGGGGTGATGTCACTCCCTGCTTTCAGCTAGAGATGAGCGAACAGTAAAAAGTCAAACTTCAAACAGTAGTGATGTTCGAGGGATTTGAACTCCATTAAAGTCAATGGGAGAAGATGTTCTGGTTAATTTATATATCTATACAGGTGAGGAGAAGTTGAAATTATGATCCATAACAGTAAATTGGAAATGTGGAACAATTTAGTGAAGAAAATGTGGCTCTAAGAGTAACAGAAAAAAATTGAGAGGCTAAAATACTTCATTCCTTTCAGTGACTAACTGAAAAGATGAGGACAGCTTGCAAAGAGGGGCATAGCTATAGGAGGTGCAGCGGTAGCAGATACTACAGGGCCCTGCATCCTGAGGGGGCCCAAAAGCCGCTTTTACACATACGAAGACACCCCATTTCTCTTTTTGCTCCAGGGCCCAAGAATTTCAAATTACGCCTCTGCTTGCAAGCTTTGTACATGTGATATATGTGGTGGCAGCAAGAACATCCCAATGGGGAACAGCGAGGTTCTGGTTTGACAAGATTAGGCAGCAGTACCATTGGGGGCAGCAAGAACATGCCAATGGGAAACATCGAGGTTCAGGATAACAGGATTTGGTACATTTGGTGGTAGTACAGGTGGAGGCATTTAAAAATAAAGATTTGGAGGGGAGGATGAGTAAGAGGTGCATGCAGTGCACATCAAGGTCATACAGGTGTATATTTCAAAGTAAATTCAGTCATAAGACTTGTAAATCTAGCTGTTGGCAGCAGTAGAACACAATTTGTAGAAGCAGCAGGCACAGGAACTACAGACATGAGATGTAGTGTAGTTTAAATGTGTATTTCACATTGTCAAGAATATGTAATACAGTTTACTAGTCAGTGACATCGGGAACCGGAGCAACAAAATCATCAGAGATCCATGCTTGATTCATTTTCCTAAATGTCAAATGATCCACATTGTCAAGGGAAAGACGGATACGTTTGTCAGTTATCACCCCTCCAGCTGTGCTGAATGTGTGCGTTCAGAGATAACGCTGGCTGCTGGGCAGGATAAAACTTCTAAAGCATGTCGAGTAAGCTCAGGCCATTCATCCAGTATGGACAGCCAGAAGTTGAATGGGTCCAGACTAAGTCCAAAAATATTGATGTCGAGCTGCAGGTAGTCATGGTCCATGGTCTTAAGGCAGTCTCTGTGTGTCTGAATACTGTCCTGCCTTGTAGGCGTTGGTGATGTGGTAAAAATTGATTGCCAGAAAGTGAAGACGCAAAAGATGTCTTGAGTTGGTCAATGAGCATGGTCTCAAAATCCTGCATTCTACTGTCAATTTGTGTGGGTGGAAGGAAAGTGCTCACTTTTGTCTTATAACGTGGATCAAGGAGGATGACCACCCAGTAATCGCTATTCAGTTTTATTGCCTTAATGCGTGAATCGTATTGCAGGTCATGTAGCATCCAAGTACTCATGTGTGAGATACTGCCGGGATCTCCCAAGCCTCGGGGTCAAGGGACACTAACGGGATCTTCTTCCTCTTCCTCTTCTTCTTCCTCCTCCTCCTGTAATCTGTGCCAACTTCTTGTCACTGAAGGGTAATCAGTACCGGTGGGGTCCACCCCTGCCTCACGTGGTGTGCAAACCAACAAAGGTAAAGCATATATCTTTTCTTCTTATTTTTTATAAATTTGAAGCAACACTTTGATGCTTTTTTCTTCAAAAACCGTAACATGCATTGAAACAATGTAAACATGAGACACTTAGCTACATCTAGCAAGTGCTTTCATAGTCTGTAAAGACACCAGCACGCCACATGAGGAGTAGAGCCCAAGCCGTTCCTACATCGATTGATCCATGTTGCCCCATCACACAACGTTTCGGGAGACCACGCCCCCTTTTTCAAGCGTGACGTAGCTTCCAGAAGGGCCGTTCTTATAGTGTTTATATATCAAAAAGGCAAATATATTGGTAATTCCATTGTTCATTCTGATCTTACTAAAAAAGTCTCTAGACAAAAGTTATTGGACACACAAAAAAAGGGGTACGTACCCTTGCTTGTCGTGCCAGAACTGCCATGGTATCATCAAAGGGGAACACATTGCACGCCCTACTCAATGATATACTATACCGATTAGAGGGTTTTTCACTTGTAACACCAATAATGTGATCTATCTACTCAAATGCCCATGTGGCATGTGCTACGTGGGACAAACAACAAGAAAGGTCCGAGTTAGGATCAATGAACACAAATCGCAGATACATTTGTTTAAAACAAAAAAAATCAGTGGAGAGTGGGGAGAAGTGTGAACAGGTCACCAAAAGTGAGCCAAAGAAGAAATATTCAGAAACTACGGTAGCTAGGTATTTTTTGATAGGGGACATAACATTTCTGAACTCTGTTGGTGTGTATTGGAAGAAGTAGAGGGTAATGACCCTGAACAGGTTAAGAGCAGACTTCTTCAAAGAGAAGTATATTGGATTAATAGATTAGACGCGCTTTCACCGAAGGGGTTAAATGAGAATTGTCAGTGGAATATATTTTTGTAATCAATATAGGTATGTGCCCCGCACCTTTATGCCCGTTGATTTTAAGCTTTAGGATACTATCTGTTATGGGACTTAAAATATTATAAATACATATAGGAATAGGTAATAGCAAGAAAAGTTATATAATAGTTCTCCGTAACGGTAGTATGTTTGGTCGGCAGGTGTTCGTATGTATATGTCTAATGTTGTTAGTCTTTGTTATTTAATATGTTATGTCTTTTAATCTAGTTATTAAATATGGTGGTTTCAATGAATGGACCACTTACCTTAAACAGGACACTATAAGAACGGCCCTCCTGGAAGCTACGTCACACTTGAAAAAAGGGGGCGTGGTCTCCCGAAACGTTGCGTGATCGGGCAACATGCATCAATCGGTGTAGGAATGGCTTGGGCTCTACTCCTCATGTGGCGTGCTGGCGTCTTTACAGACTATGGAAGGACTTGCTAGATTCAGCTAAGGGCTTGTTCACACGACGTTTTGGATCCGTTTTGGATGCGTTTTATGGATCCGTTTTTAACCGCAAAACTGGATGCAAACTGCACCCAAAAGCGGATCCAGAAACGCAACAGGACCTTTTTTGGATGCGTATTGGATCGTTTGCATGCTTTTTTACGGATCCTTTTTTTTTGGTCCGTTTTTTCAATGCTTTATTTAAATCAAACTACAAACTAAATTTTAAATATAATATAACCTTCAATGACCAAAAAAAACCCTTTTTTTACCAAATTAAATCAACGTCCCATAACCTAGATTTTGAACCCCCCCCCCCATTTTTTTTTTTTTTAAATCCCCAAAGAGTTTTAAAAACCCCCACCCCCATGTAAATAATTAATAACAATCTTTATAATAAATTTTTTAAATTAAATATATTTAGTATACAATATATTTATTACATTTATATAAATATCATTTTATATTTTATATAATATTAATTTTTTAATACATTTATATTAAATATAAATACTTAAAAAAGTATATTTATATAAATACTTTATTATATATATAAAAATTTTATAACATTTATATACATTTTTAACCTAAATAAACCCAAACATAATATTAAAAATTTTATATTTTAATTTAAATCCATTGCGTTTTCGGATCGTTTTTGGCATCGAAAGCGGACCAAAACACCCAAATGTATGCTCGCTTTTGGACCCGGGTTTCGGGATGCCAAAAGCGTACCCCATTATTTCCTATTGGATTTTCTTGCGAAAAAACGGATTGGGTTTGCAAAAACCGTCAGGCCTTCATCGCTGGGTCGGGCCCTGTGAATTAGTAACGAAAGCATCGCCAATCTTTTCTTCAGGGGTTAATAAACCTGCATCCAGCGCCCTTCCTTCCCGCCCTTCCAGTCCCCCCCAAAAATGTTCCCCACGCATCATCGCATCCATCCAACAGAATGAAGGCAGCCCAAATGTCAAATGTGTACCCCCCACTGTGGATAACCCATTTTCTGAAGACCCCTTTGATGACAAAATGCGGTTTTGGGGGTCAGAAGGCATGTTAAAAGATCAAGGGGCCCAAAAGGATGATTTTTTTCGCCTGACGCCCAGTTACGATCCCCACAAAAGAGGAGAAGGAACCCGGTAAGGGCAAAAATCCCGGGCGGTCGGCAAACCCTTGAGTCCTCTTGCTTGTACCCCATTTTCCGATGCAAAAAGTCAGGACGACCAGTCACCTGTTTGATGAGAGACGACTTGCGGATTCTTCGGGGTTTTTTTCCGCAGTTTTTCTAGCGAGCGCTTCATTACTTGACGGGGAGGAAGATATGGGGTAGTGTCAATAGGGGTCCCCTCAAAAGGGAGAGGGATCGCAGAAGTCCGCATATGATTTCGCCAGCCCGGCAGGGGAAAAACCCAGCTCCTCGCTTATCGCCGAAAAAAGGTCCAGACCTTAAACTGGCCTTTTTGCCCAAGCCTCGTTTCACCACGATGTCAAATGCCGCCTTTGCGAAACGCATCATAGAGGCAAGAACTTGGGTGTTTAAACCCACCCCCAAACATGTCTAGTCACATGCACAAATTTGCAAATTTTAAAAGGAGGAACACTTGGCCAAAAAAGGCCACCAATTCCGGGGCTTTTTAACCCCCGTCACACCCTGTCTCTGCCTCCTCCTCCTCCGCCAGCCCCAAGCTTTTCCCCCCTGCCCATGTCTCTCAAAGTCATGATCAGGATTAGCCCCCCGCTTCACCTCCCCCGTCCCCAATACCACCGGGCACCACCAGGCCCTCCTACCCATCCTACCATCCTTGGGACAAAAGAAACATTTTAACCCAAACCATCCCAAACCCAAAGCCTAAATGTCGCATTCCCAGGCTTTTGGCCTTGGAAATTTTCCCCCCTTTTCCGTCGGTGGCACAAAAGGGGTTCCCCCCGTCAGGGCCCTTGCCTCCCCCAATCCAAATGTCGAGCAACTTTTTTTCCCAGATAAGCCGTCCCCCCCTGGCCAGCCAGGTATCAAAATTTTTCAAGGCGTTGTCTGCATCTGTGTCCGGAAAATCCATCTCAACACCGACACTGGACATAAGCACCCAAAGGCGCTATATCTCTGTGACAGCTCACTGGGTGGCTGGGGGGATGTCTTGGGGGTGAGGGTGGCTCCAGGCTCGGCGCACCCTTTTCAAAACCGCAGGGAGGGTGCGGGGCTCTTTCCCCCAAGGTCCCTTGGGTTGCATCACGTCCCAAAAACCGGGCTTTTTTTAAATTAATCTTTTTTTTGGAACCGTCAAACACACAGCCCCCCCCAGGAGTTTTGGGAGGGCTCCCCGCAACGAGACCGAGCGTGGCTGGGTGACAAGAACCTTGTGCCAGGAAGGTGGTAAACATAACGGGCAAAATCTGCTGGCCCCCTTAAGGGTGGGCTGGAGCACACCATTGCCTGGCACATGTATAACCTCGTCGCCAAAAATTTCTAAAGAGCTACCCGGGTCGGACCCCTGCTGAGGAAGGCCGAGGTCGAGTTCGCATTTCCCCGCCGTTTCCCTCCCTTCTCCCGCCGGGCTGCGTTCAGCGTCGCTCGGCCTCCCGTCAACCGTCCATTGTTGACGTGGCAACACGCGAATTCTCCCCCCCAATGTTTCCAGCGTTTGGGGAAGAGCGCAAAGCCAAACGCAGTCGAATGAAAAAGGCCTGAAAAGCAGCGGTGGGGACCTCGGGGTGTTGAGCCACCGAAGTGAGGCAGGGAAAACTCTGCACCACCCTTTCCCATTTTTAAAAAAGCCCCCCAAAGTGGTCAGTGCGGAAAAATGCCCTTGTCACTGAGCATTGTGGTGATCTTATTTCGAAACTATCGTGGACATTGAAACCGGGGTCCCCCCAGCACGGAGGAGGAGATGGACACGATGGGGACACGGAGCCTTTTTTTCCGTCGAATCCACAAGGGCCCGACAGTTTCTCAATTTTATGGTTTCATTAGGCAGGGGTTGGGGTCCGGGCCTATCAAGGGGGCGCCTAGCCTCAGGGGCTCATCTGGGGCAATCAGGGCTGTGTTAAAAGCGTCCCGGAGCAACGAGGAGGGGAGGGGGTATTCCTAGACACCGACTTTTCCCGAGTCCTTGCCTTGGAAGAGGTTGGGCGAATTTGAGGGGGAGGGAAAGAGGGGAAAGATCAGTTTGCTAGTGCCCCTCGACCCAGAGGTTTGGGAAATAAAGGGCTCCATCTCTCACATGAGTGCTTGGTTGCCCTTTTCCTCCAACATGACCTCGCATTAAGGCCATCAAAATAAAACAACATTACGGGGGGCCACCCCCCTGGATCCCCGGTAAAAAAAAATTTCAGCATTTTCCTTTCCCACCCACCCAAATGGGGAAAGTAAAATGCGGGAAAAATGGAGACCTTGTGATTGATCAACTGGAGACATCTGTTCGTTTGCCTCACTTTCTTCAAATGTCACGGTGGAACAACGTCACGATGTGACAGCAGTAGAGTGCTTGTAGCCATAGCGCAGCAGAGGCAAGGGGGCAGAAGCCTAAGGGGGTGACCTCTGGCAATTTTTATTTACCCCCTACCAACGCATGCAACGGGGCACAATCCAACACCAGAGCCATTAAGATCAGGGTGCAGACCTATCTGTGTTTTAACACCGAGTTTTTGAAGGTTCCGGCCCCAAAACGATTTTGGGGTTACAAAATTGACGAAGGCCCGAGCTCGCTTCCACGCCAAAAGGGGTTTTGTCCGCCCGCACCACGTCAATCTGAGCGGCCCCCTTCCACACGGGGAGTCTTACAGACAAAACGCATCCGGCTTTCAAAAAGATAATGTGGATCGTTTGACTTTCATCAAAGAATCGGCATGGATCTCTGAGATGTTGGGGGCCCCCAATTGCCGAGGTCACAATTATTTCCCGGTCTCCCACATCCTCTTCAAACAGAAATGGCCCCTTTTGAAAACTTTTTTTTTAAATGCCTTTTTTCACTGCAATTTTTTTTCTCATTCCAACCTTTCATTTTCTTTTTTTTGCGGTGTGGAGACTGTAAAAGACAGCAAGATTTCATACAACACCGTATTCCATTTACTCACTTTATTTTAGAAGTTTTTCGCTTGTCAAGGGTTTTGAGGTCTTTTTTGCTGTGAAACAGCTAAAATTTTAGGGCCCTTTGGAACAAAAATGTGGCTTCAAGTGGATTTCTCCATCAAAATTTTTTTAATATGGCTGAAAGCATATTTAAAATTTTTTTGGGGTCTGTTCGTTGATCAGCAAAAAATCATGGCCCTTTTTTGAACAGAAATGTGGCTTCTAAGTGGCATTTCTCCCTCACAATTTTTAAAGTGGTGAAAGTTTTTTTTAAAATTTTTTGGGGTCATCTCTTTAAAATGCGCAAACTACAGGCCCCCCCCCCCAAAATTATAAAAATTTAAAAAAAAAATTTTTGTTTCTAACAGACATTTGTTCTTCACAATTGTCCAAAGTGGCTCAAGGGTCATTTTTTGAATTTTTGGGGCATTTTGCGTAAACATGCGGTATTCTACGGTCCTATTATAAAAAAATTTTTTTCAACAGACATTTGTTCTTCACAATTGTAAAAAGTGGCTAAAAGGGTCATTTTTTTTGAATTTTTGGGGGCATTTTGCTGTGAATGCGCTAGACTACAGGCCCTTTTATAAAAAAAATGTTGTTTCTAACAACATTTTTTTTTCACAATTGTAAGAGTGGCTCAAGGGGATGGTGCTGTCAGACACAGAAAGTAGGACACTGTTAAGGCACATATTGCAAAATGACTTTTTTTTTGAAAGATCTTTAAAATGCAGCAACCCTGTATTGAACAACCCATTTAAAACTTTAAAAAAAAGGGAAAACAAAAACTGGTGGGTTCCATCCTATTTTAAAAAGTTTTTTTTATAAATTAAAGTACTAAAAAATTTTTGCATGACAAAATAGCGAAAAAAAATTCCTCGAATTGTCAAGGGGGTACAGGAAGACTTGACCAATGAGGTTATGCAGGGACAGGGGGGGGGGGGGGGGGGGGGGGGGGGGGGGGGGGCGGGGGGTGGGAGTATGGAGCACGGACAGAGAACAAAGAACAGTGACAATTTCCAAACCAGGACGTTGGGTAAAATGAAAAAAAATGCCAAAAAAATTTGGCACCTGGGGGGAACAGGAGCGTTAACCCCAGTATTTCCAAGTAAAGCTAAATTGGTCCGCACTCATACGAGGGGAAAACGCACCCAACTTGACTGGTACTGAGGAAGCCTGGAGGTCTACCTCACACTTCCGCTTCCGCACTCGTTCACCGACGTTTTCGTTCTGGTCAAAGGCATTTTTACCAGTTAAACTGACGGAGAAAAGCCTGGGTTTTCCACCGCACCCCTGTAACTCCGGCCCGGCAGCTGAACCTGGGGTTAATGACGACAGACGCTACCCTGGGCTTCACCCAACCCACTGTAAGTCGGGCCCCGGGCAGCTGGACCCCCGTGTTAACAGATGGCGACGGCCCACTGGCTCTCAACCCGTTGGGGGCAATCAGGAGAGCTTCAAATTTCTCTAAAAATAATTTTTAAAAAAAGGTGATTTTTGTGGGGTTAAAATATGTCAAAAAGGGCTCCAGGGTGGACCCAAAATTTCACAATTTTTAGATGTAAAATTTTCTGGGCTGGAGCCTATGGGGTCGCATCATGTGATCTCCAGGGGGGTCTGTCCCTAATCACTGAAGAAGGATTTGGAGGAAAAATAAAAAAACCCTTGAATTGATTGGCTGAACAGTCTCGGCCAAAGGGGAAATGTTTTCTCAACTAAGAAGTGTTTTTGGGATGTTTGGGATAGTTTGAGGGATTCGTGGGTTTCGACATCGGGCGATACATAGTCCCCACCATCGATAAGGTTTTTCGAAAGTGACAGTCGATTATGAGCGTGACCATTAAAATCTATGGGAAGGGGCAAAACACTTCATTCTTACACCCAAACAGGGGGGAGAAGGTGGAAAAAAAACACCAAACATCAAATGGATACGTGCTACATCTTAGGGGAACAACTTTGGTTAAAAAAACCACAAAAAAAAAAACAACCATTTACTATCCCCGTCTTGTACCCCAGCTGACCCTTAAAAACCCGCACACCCACAAAATTAAAAAAATGCCAAAGGGGTATGATTTGAACCCCCATCTTATTTGAACTGGACTTGAATATCCCTGTCCGGGAAGCAGCATGAGCCCCCCAAACCCGCATGACCCCCCGATTTTAAAAAATTTCCCGGAAAAAGGGTCTTTCAACCACCATTTTAGTTTTACTACATTGACTATACCTGTCCGGGGCCCCAGCATGAGCCCCAAACCTGCATAACCCCCCGATTTAAAAAAGTGCCGGAAAAAAAGGGGTTTTTTCAACCACCATTTTAGTTTCACGGCTTGACTATACCTGCCTGGGGCCCCGTTTAGCCCCAAAATGCATGACCCCCCCCATTTAAAAAAAATGCCGGAAAAAGGAGTCTTTCAACCACCATTTTAGTTTTTACTGGACATTGATATTTTCCTTCCGGGGGCCCCAAACATGACCCGGGCCGGAGTTTCGTGGGTGTGTGGACCCAGGCTGTCGTCCGTCTCTTTTAACTGCAGGTTAAAATTCCCTGATGACTCGCAACGAAAATGCGTGCGAAGCAGAGTCGGAAGCAGAAATGTGGGGAAAATCCACCTTCCTCATACCAGCAAACCTGGGAGCCTTGCCCCCCCCTTTGGTGTGGGCCCAAATTAGCTTTTTTGAAAAATAGTGGGGGCGCTCCCGTTCACCCAGGTGCCCTTTACATGGGATTTTTTTTCTCATTTTTCTCAACGTGCTGGAGGGAAAAGGTCTCTGTCTTTGTTCTCTTCCTGCTCCCTACTCCCTGTCCCTGAATAACCTCATATGGGCAAGTTTTCCTGTACCCCCCCTTTTACAATTCAGGGGAAAATTTTTTTTAACAGCTATTTGTACAGCAATTTTTTTAGTACTTTTTTTTAGAAACACATTTTTAAAAACGGATGGGAAACCCACCATGTCTTTTTTTCTCTTTTTTTAAATTGTATTAAATGGGTTGTCTCAATAAAAGGGATTGAAAGCTATTTAAAGATCTTGCAAAAAAAAAGTATTTTGCAATATGTGTCCCTTAACAGGTCCCCCATTGCGTGTCTGACAGCACCTCACCTTGACACTCTTGACCATGTAAGAACAAATGTCTGTTAGAAACAACTTTTTAAATAGGACCTGTAGATAGCTGCATGTCCAAACAAAATGCCTCCAAAAATTCAAAAAATGACCCTTTTACCATTTGGACAATTGGTGAAAAACAAATGTCTGTTAGAAACAACATTTTTTAAATGGCCTTTGTATAGCTGCATGTCACCAAAAAAACCCCCAAAAATCAAAACATGACCCCCTGAGCCCCTTTTTACAATTGTGAAGAAAAAATGTCTATTAGAAACAACATTTTTTAGAATAGGGGCCCGTAGTATTCTGCATTTCAAAGCAGCATGACCAAAAAAAATTTTAAAAATGACTTTTCACCATGTTAAAAATTGTGAAGGCAAATGCCACTTAGAAGCCACATTCGTTCCAAAAGGGCCATATTATTGCGTATTCACACAACATGACCCCAAAAAATTATAAAAAAGACTTTTCGCCATGTTAAAAAATTTTGAGGCAACATGACCCCCAAAAACCCTTGACAATGTGAAAAATTCAAAGATAAGTGAGTAAATGGAAAATGGTTTTTTTATGAAACCCTTTGGGGTCTTTTTGTCTCCTCACACAAAAACCCCAAAAAGAACTTTGGGAATTGAAAATAAAAATTGCAGTAAGAAAAAAGATCATTTTTTTAAAAAAAATTTTTCAAGAGGCCATTCCTTTGGAGAGGGAAGGAAGTAGCCCCAACTAATCTGACCTCGGCAATTGGGGGCCAAACATCACAAGATCCATGCCCATTCTTCTTATGAAAGTCAAACATCCACATATCTGTGGAAAGCCGGGTTCTTTGTCTTTTAATGACTCCTCCGCGGCTGAAGGTCCCCTCAGATAGACCTGGCTGTGGGGAGGCAACACACATGGCGTGGCGAGCCAGCTCAGGGCCCTTCTTCCATTTTGGGTACCAGAAGCTTTGGGCCCGGAACAATACAAAAACATCGTGTTGAACGCAGATATCCTGCACCATACTAAGCTGGGTTTGGGTGTTATCTGTGGCCCGCTTTCATGGTTGGGGGGTGGGTAAATAAAGATTTCCAGAGGACACCCATTCTTCTGCCACCTTGCCTGCTGCTGCCGCGCTCCCTACGGCTACTTGGCACTCTACTTTCGTCACGTCCGGGGTTGTTCCCTGTGAATTTGAAAACGGAAGCAGACGCAACAGATGTCTCCATTGATCATCACAAGGTCTCCATTTCCGCATTTTACTCTCTATTTGGGTGGGTGGAAGGAAAATGCTGAGTTTTGTTTTGTACCGGGGGATGCCGGAGGGTGGGCCCCCCGTAACTGGTGTTCATTTGATGGCCTTAATGCAAAGGGTCATGTTTTGGAGGAAATAGAGCACCCCAAACACTCATGTGAGAGATGGGGCCTTTAGTTCCCAAGCCTCTGGGGTTTAGGGGCACTAGAAACTCATTTCCCCCATCTGCCTCAAATTCACGCCAACCCCTTTCCAAGGCAGGGACGGGGTGTCTAGGAATACCTCCTCCTCCTCCCCTCCCCCCCGCTTCCTCCGTCACAGCTTTAACACAGCCCGACTTGCCTCAGATGATGCACCCCCGAAGCTTAGGGGCCCCTTGCACTACTCGGACCCTGAACCACTCCTAATGAAAACCCTAAAAATTGAGAAATGTCGGGGCCCTTTGGATTTTCAAAAAAGGGCCCCTGTCTGCATCGTGTCCCTCCCCTCCTCCGCGCGGCGGGACCTGTTGTTTCAGGGGTGTCCAACGATCGTTCAGAACTAAGATCACCACAATCCCCATGCTGACACGGGCATCGTCCCCCCTGACCATTTTTGGGGGCTTCTTCAAAAATGGCAAGGATGGGGGAGAGTCTTTCACCTGCCTCCATCTCCCGGTGGGGTTTAACACCCCGATCCCCCACCGCTGCTTGCAGGCCATGTGCACTTCGTATGAGAAAGGGTTTCACTGCCCCACAACGCTGGAGCATGTGGGGGGTGGGAATTCCAGTGTGGGTTTCCACGTCAAAAATGGGCAGTTGACGGAGAGGGCCCAGTGCGCTGCAACTAGCAGGGGGGGACGAAGCGGGGGCGAACGGCGGGAAATGCGAAACTCAAACCCCGAGCCCTTTTTCACCCCGCAGTCCAACCCCGGGGAGCCTTTTTGAAAAATTTTGGGGGGACAAGGTACGACATGGCCAGGCAAGGGGGTGCTCCAGCCCCACCGTCTTAAGGGGGGCCAGCAATTTCGCCCGTTATCGCATACCACCTGCCTGGGACAAGGTTTTTTTCACCCCCCCAGCGCTCGGTCTCGTTGCGGAGAGCCCCCACAGTCCTGCCTGTGTGTGGATGGTCTCCAAAGGAGATTTTTTTCAACCGGCCTGGTGTCTTGGGGAGTATACCACCGAGGACCTTGGGGGAAAAAGCCCTGCACCATCCCTGCGGTTTTTTAAGAGCGTGCGCCGAGCCTAAGAGCCACCCTCAAAACCCCCGAGATATCCACCCGCTCACCCAGTGAGTGCACAGAGATATAGCGGCCTTGGCCGGCTTACAGTCCAGTTCGGTGTGAGATGGACTTTTCCGATACAATGCAGACAACGCGCTTGAAATTTTAGATACCTGGCTGGGCCCGGGGAGGGGCGGCTTTTCTGGGAAAGAAATCCCTCTCGACATCTGGTATTGGGGCAAGCGAGGGGGCCCTGACGTGGCGGAACCCATCGTGCCACCAGATGGAAAGGGAACATTTCCAAGGGAAAAAGCCTGGCAAAAGCCGACATTCAGGTTTGGCTTTTGGGCTGGTTTGGGTTAAAGTGTTTCTTCTGCTCCCCAACCTGGAAGACAGAAGGGTGGTGCTAGACCTGGCCACTGTACGGCGTGCAGGTCATCAAACTGGGGAAGGAGAAGGGGTAGGGGGGTCCTGGTTGTGGTGGAAACCGGGGGACGGTGGAGGGTGAAGCGGGGGCTGATCCCTGATCAGACTCTGAGAACATGGGGGAGCGAGGAAAGCTTGGAGGGGGGCGGGGGAGGAGGAGGCGGAGACAGAGGGTGGACGTGGTTGGGGGCCCCGGCGTCGGTTGGCCTTTTTTGGGCCCAAGTGTTTCCCCCCCTTTCAACTCATCATTCGCCTGTGACTAGACATGTTGGTGGTGGTTAACCACTTAAGGTTCTTGCCTCTACTTATGCGTTTACGGGAAAAAGGGGGCTATGACATCGCTGGGTAACAGAGGCTTTTGGGCAAAGAAAGGCCCCTCTTGAGAGGTCCGGGCCTTTTTTCGGCGATAAGGAGGAGCGGGGGTTTTTCGTGACCGTGGCTGGCGGGAAACAAAAAACAGGGATTCTGCGAACCGCCCTCTCCCCTTTTTGTGGCGGGGGCCCCTATTGACCACCCCATCTCTTCCCCCTGTCCCTGATAACGCTCGAAGCAAATTCGCGGAAAAGACCGGATGGGTCCCAATGGGGCGTCATCACATCCCTCTCAACACAGGTATTTTGGGCGTCCCACTTTTGCTCCAAAGCTGCGGGGGTACAAGCAAGGGGGACTGCAAGGCGTTGCCCACCCCCCGGGATTTTTGGACGATTCCCGGGTTCCTTCACCTCCTCTGATGGGACAAACTGGGCTCAGAGAGACTAAATCATCCTCTTGATCTTTTAACATGCCTTCTGACCCCAACCGCATTTTTCACAAAGAGGGCTTCAGACAAAGGGTTATCACATGGGGGGTACACGGTTGACATTTTGGGCTGCTTTATGTTGGGACGGATGCTTGATGCGATGACAATTTGTGGCCGGACTGGAGGACGAAGAGGTAAGACGCTAATCAGGTTCATTAACCCTGAAGGACAGATTACGACGTGTCATTTTCTTAGATTTCCCGGCCCTGACCAGCGAGACAGGCCTGACTTTCCTGCAACTGAGGATTCCTGGATGCGTTTGTCACCACAGGGAAGGACACCTTCCCCTCGTCCCTACCTCCTGTGCTAACCCCCTCTTTGCTCGCTTACCACCGCATTTCCTCCATGTTCAGAAATATAAAAATTTTGGGAAAGGGATGGAAAAAGTTTTTGGAAAAATCTTTATTAAAAAAATCAAAAAAACAGCTATTCTCAATCCCTCAATCAAAAACAAATTGTGATTTTAAATTTAACTGCAAGGGGTTCCATCAACAAATCTGGACTGGGGAAAAGTCCAAAAAAAAACGTATCTGTAAAGTTTGGTAAATAAACGGTATTTTTTGCAAACCTTTTAATTCACCTGTGGTGAAAATAGAATTGCTGTTTTTAAGATTTACGTGAAGCTGCGTCAATGAACAATGCTGGGGGGGCAAAAAGTCAAAAAAAAGTATCTGTTATGTTTTTTTGTATAATAACAGTATTTTTTGCACCTTTTTAAATTTACCTGTGATGACATAGAATTGCTGTTTTAAGATTTACGTGGAAGCTGCGCAATGAACAAAGGGGGGCCCAAAAGTCAAAAAACACGTTCTGTTTTGTTTTCGATAATACACGGGTTTTTTGGGACCTTTCAATTCACCAGTGCTGACTAAAGATTGCTGGGTTGTAATTTTAAATGCAAGGGGGAAAATCAACACAGGTGGGAAAGGGTAAAAAATTTAAAATAACACTTATCTGAAATGTATACTGATAATAAAAGTGAGTTTTGCCCTAACAAAAATACCGCGGTTACTAAAATGATTTTATCCAATATAAGTTAGGCTCCAATATCCAGGAATCTTTCAATAGAAAATGTTAAAAAATAAAATTTGCAGGCAATGTCTCACTAAAATCTTTGGGGAATCTATCCAGTTTTCTTATAGATAGACTTGCTGTGTTCGCCCCGGGCCCTCCCCCCTCCCCTCTCCTGAAATTTTCAGCGGGGAGATGCTGCTTTAAAAAAACTTAGCAAACTACATAAAATTTTTCAAAATCCCCAAAATAACTAAAATTGGGAAAGGGTCACACTAATAGTGAGGTTTCCTTTGCGAAATGACTAATTTCGCTGAGTTTTTGGCCCAGGCAAGCGCAAAGTCCTTTCCTATGAGACGCTGAGAGACACTAAGGTGAACAGGAAACGCTGTTCTATGTAATCGAGGGCTGGATTTTTCCCCCAATCGCAAACCCTACACCCCGTCATGACTCGCACACACATCTCCCCTGCTCTATTCTGTAATCTGATTTGCTGGCCGCCAAAATTACAGGAAGCGCCGAAAATGGCGCAATCTTAATAGTTTGATGCACAGATTTAACCTTAAAGGGGTTGTCTCACTACAATTATTGGGTTTTAATAAAAGATCTTTAAAAAACAAGCAGCTTTGCAATATATGTTCATTACAAATGTCCCTACTGTTTTTGAGCTAGCCCTGTTAGTATTACTAACATCAGCTTCTCAAGTTTCTATAGCACAGACCTGTTGATCCTTATCTTACTGGCTGTCAGGTCTGTATGACTCACTACAGGTCAGAGCAGAGACCCCCTCCCCGCACAGATGCTTCTGTAGTGCAGGGAGGGGGGAGGGGGGAAACTCTGGCTTCTATGTCCATGCTGCCTGGATTAACCCCGTGTGGCCTGCTTCCTCCTGCTCTCTACACAGATAGATGTGACAGCAGGGGACCTGTCTGTTACTGTAATCATGATATGTCTGTGGAGCTGTAACTATAATAATACTATACAGATCAGGGAGGCTTGTGAACAGTTCATGCTGTGCTGTACTAGGGACACATCCTGAGTAACACTTTGCAGCTTCCCCGTGTCTTTCTAAGAGGGTTGTTTGCTGTTGCTGGAGATGTGGAGATATGTAAGCAAGCAGAGGGTATAGGAACACTTGCATCCCCCCTGCTATTAGCAATCATAGACCTCTCTAGGCAGGCACACACAGGGTTAACTCTGGCAGCAATCCCCTGCTGTATAGAAGTTACTGGCGGATAGCTGCCTGTGTTTCTGAGGGGAGGGGGGAAGAGGGAGGAGAAGAGGCAGACAAGCTAGCACTCCCCTCAATTCAACTCCCATTCACAGACAGAGGCTGAAAGCTGTTAATGAGACAACTCCTTTAATTATCGCATGATCTGAAAATTTCGATCACCATAAAAACCTTGCCGATTTAAACTTTGTCGCTAAAAATCGCTCAACACTAATTAGGACATTTGTATTTTCTTATGGGGTGTTGGCGACGAATTAACACATCTACAAACGTGTAAAAAAATACCCTTTAAAATGCAGGAGGGTTTGTATGTTGTATGTTATCACACTTGAAAAAAAAGCAAAATTATAATAATGTAAAACTATAAATAAAACTTCCCTAAATAAATTCTGTAAACAAATGTCAGTTACCAAAAAATATACTAAAATGACAGTCACTGTACAAAATAGCATAGTGCCACTTTGTGATCTGTGGGTCAAACAGGGTTAGGGGTCATGCTGTCTCCCGGGACAGGTATAGTCAATGTCCAGTGAAACTAAAATGGTGGTTGAAAGACTCCTTTTCCCGGCACTTTTTAATCTGGGGGTTATGCAGGTTTGGGGCTCATGCTGTGGTACAGGCT
>JAODAL010053409.1:0-25309 GCA_025379985.1 Phyllomedusa bahiana | reverse complement strand
AAAAATTTTTTAGAGGAACTGAAGTCTGGGGCCCCTTCAACACCCTTTAACATCTATATGGAAAAGTAAGAACCAATGGTTTTCTTTCATCTGTCGCTTAATTTTAATACATCGGAAATTTTGCTTTTGTTGTATTGTTTAATCTGAGTAATAGTTATGGCCATATTCATCCAAGCTAACTTTAATAAAGCCGGGCCCAAAATGATTTTTTTTGTTCGATTCATGGATCTAATGTCTGTCATCAGTTTTAGTCCTTTGATTTTACTGCATAAAATTAATTGCATAAATAATAAAATATACTGGCAGAAAATTATTTTTATGAATTCGCAATTTCTATTTTTTTAAATAAAGTATTAAATTGTAAAACAAAAGGGTTTACATTTATGAAAACCTTCTTGGGTCTAAGAGTTTTTTTTTTCCCAAGCAACAATCAAACTCCCCCTATTTTTTCTAGAGCACAAAATAATGAAAGGGGGAAGCCTCTTTAGTTGCTAGGGGCAAAAAAAAGGATTTTTTTAGACCTAACCTTTTAATACTTTGGGCCCTAAATTTTTAATTATTTTTGTTATTTGTGATCTTTAAAAATACTTTTTAATTAATATCTATTCTTTAATATGCTATTTTTAAAAAAAATATTGGTGCCCCCTTTTGCAAGTTGCCTTACGCAATGTAAAGCATTTTCAGCTAAAAGGCTAAAAAAATGTTTTTTATTTATTCTGGGTATCAAAATACTTCATTCAAGAATTTTTCCAAGACTTTTTAAACCTGGCAAAAAAAATGAAAAAAAACCCCCTACTTACCTCTCCCAAACACTACTTTCCAATCCCCGCCAGGTTATTTTCCCGCTGACCCTCACTGGGACTCATGGACAAAAAATAAAAACCAATCGCAATATAGCGTAACCCCCGGCCCCGGGAGGGCTAAGCAGGTTTGGGTAAAATTTCTTCAACGAAGTGGAAAATTGTTTAAAAATTTTTTCAGAAAAAATTCGATTTGAAACGAAGCGAATTTTGGGGGGAAATTCGCAGGAACAATGTGTTTTTAATTAAAAAGGCTGGGGGAACAGGGCGTTACATGGGGCAAAGAAAACCTGGGGGGAAGAAAGGAAAGACCCAAAATGACAGTGCGGATGAAGCCAAAAGGCCGGCGGGCTTCTGTGACTCCCCGTACATATAATCCACGTGACGCCAGCAGTTCAAAAGTTTTTACTGTAGAAGGGAAGGGGGCCGCTGCTGCGCTATGTTTTTCCATCTAAAGAAATAACTTTTTAACAGCGATTTTTGGGGGGGGGGTTTCACAGCTTTTTCCCAGGAAAAAATTTTTCTTATTTTCTAATTCTGATTTTTGGGGGATTGGAACTAAAAAGTCCATGTCATCCAATGCAGCTAAAAAACATTTTAATGCTATTTGCTCCGAATTGAATCCCCAAGGGTTATTAAGCCTGTTTTTTGTTGTATTCGGTTAAAAGAAAAGCTTTTTTTTACAATCCAAATAGAAACTTAATTTTTGGGGGTTGCTCATTCTTTCACAATTTTAGACCGGGTTTTTTAATTAGCGTTTTTCGATGTTTTTGGCACAAAAAAAACTGGTTTTTCAACGCCAAAAAAGACTTTTTTTGCCTGTACATAATTTCATTCCGAATTTTTAAAAAATGTTATTCTCGTTGTGCTCCGTAAAATACACCCCTTTTTAACACGACAAAGCGGAAATTTTTTTTTGGCACACATTTTATTTTGGAAATTTTAAAAATTTCCAGGGTTAACTAAGTATTTTTCGCAGTGTATCAAAAAAAGAAACTTTTTTTTTCCCCCGCCAAAGAAGAATTTTGGGCTGTGCAAATTTCAACCGAAGTTAATTAAACCCCGTTTGTACTTTTATATTGGGTAAAAAACCAGTTTTTTTTTAAAACGGCACATAAAATAAATTTTTCCTGGCCATTTGTGGAGCGAAAATTTTATACCCCAAGGGTTTTCCCCAACTTTTTTAGTGGGTTCTTTGAGTCAAAAACAGGGTGATTTTTAAACATATAAAATATCTTCTTTAAAATAGTCTGTACATTTTAGAAAAAAACATATGCCCAGCAGAAGGGTGCAGGCTTTCACAGCGAGTGGCCGTGGGGACAAAATTCCGGAGAGGCACAGGGTGCAGACAGCAATGGGGAAGCGCAGCAGGGGTCATTGAGGGCCCAACTGCCGGTGTCCCTCTACGGGGCCGTGTGTTGTTCAAAACCCATTTTTTTTGATTTGTTTTACTGGGGCACCATTCTCCCAAAAAATATCTGACAACCCCCGCCCCCGAGTCGGGGGGGAAAAAGCAACACAAAACCTTAGTTTTGGGATGGGGGAGGGGTTTCAGCACCCCCATTTTCCCAACCCACCTCGTCCCATCCGGTTCCCTCAGCCCGAGATTACTAGTGTTTTGGGGTCAGCGCCATAACAGAAATGGGGCCAATACCCCTGTTTTGCAGTAGGCGGCAAAGTAAGATGGGAATGGGAGGGGGTCTTTTTGAGGGGGAACCCCTCAAAAAAAGACCGGTGGTGATACAGCAGTACGAGAAACACAAATTTATGATAGTAGCCGACGCACTTGGGGGGGTTTAAGCAAGGGCTTTATCATTCCCGGAGAAGAGGGCGCAGCTTGCACATCAGGGAGCGGGCACCCAATGGGTTGTGGTTGGGGCCGGAGCAGCGGGGAAAAACAGCAGTGTAGGTCAGGGGCCAAGCAGCCAAGGGGAGAAAAACCGCTTCGCAGGTCCAAGAAAGTAGCGCAAGGGGCCTCAGCGAGGCAAAAGGGGGGAGAGTCAATCGTGCGGGGGTTTGGCGGGAAAATCAGCTACCCGGCGGGGTGGCAGTTTTTTTCCTAAACACAGGAGGGTGAAAGGGTAAGTAGAATCCCGTGGCAAAAAATGAACGTGGCCAGGGGGCTAAAAATTGGCACCAAGGGCCCCGCGTCAACACAAGCAGCATACCATCCGGGGCCTGGGAGAACCTGGCCAGAAGTGGTGGGCCATCCCGCCGCAAACAGCAGCGGCTGTGCACGCATGCCCTTGCAGCCAGTCAAGGTCCCCACCTCTGCAGAAGGGAAACTGTTTCTCAAGACATTATCCCCGGTCCAGATGCTCCCCGCTCCCCCCGTTCCCCGCGCCAGCGTGTTCAAGAGGCGATTGCAAAGAGACAACAGTAAAACTCCAAAAAATCCTAAGGTCAAACGACGTGCTTCCCCAATTGTTGGGACGCAGTCCCCCCCTTTCCCAAATGGTGGGACTTGCCCGTTCAGAGAACAAGGGGGTTGTGTCGAGCCAAGAGCAAGTTCCAGCCGTAATTTTTTTTTTCCAAAAAGGAGTACCCACTTCATAAAAAATTAGAAAAGAAGGTGGCCAGTCCTTGAGCCATCCCCGTTTGTTCCAAAGGGGACCGCGCGGACGTCTGGGGGCGAACTACGGGCAGGGATACTGTCCTTTAGGCCCACTTTGGAATGTGCTTCCTGCCCCGGCACACCCAAAAACTTGGACAGGAGACCCGCTTTCTCCTCCCGTTTCAAAAATGCGGCCCGCGCCAATTCCCCCTCCCCTCCCCCACCACCACCATCATCTCAGCCCCACAAGTTTCTGCTCCATCCCAATGTGTAGGCCCCAGCGGGGGCCGCATTTTTTACACCTGGGTTGCCTGGCGAAGAAGTCACACAGGGGAACGCCGCGTCATGCAGAAGAAAATCAGTGGGCTTTTTCCTGCCAAAAATGCAAATCGGAAAATGGGAAAAAAATGGAGGGGAAAATGGTGTTCCCAGGGGGAGGTCCCGCCCCTGCATGGCGCATTTGGGGTCAATCTGATTTAAAAGGTCCCTGAAGTCTTTTCCCCCCATCTTTAAAGATTCTGAAAATGGCCAAGAAACTGTGCACGCACTTCATCCATTCCTACAAAGCTAGGAACCCTCCTCGAGTTGCAGCGGCAGGACGGCCTCCCCCAACACACACTAATATATGCGATGTTTCCACCTGTTGGAATTCCAGCCTGCACATGTTGGACCTACTGTATGAACAGAGAAAGGCCATTAACGATTTTTTGATGATCCAGGCGGAAAAGGAGTACTCCCCTGTGTAACTTTGATGTCAGCCAGTGCAGCTCATGCGTGACACCTGGCCGTTTGTTGAGGCCATTCGAGGAGGCCACGTTATTTGTCAGTCGCCAGGACTAAAGTGATGGATAATTCATTCCACTGCTTCATGTCCTGGAACGAATGCTGAAAAATCTGTCTGGGCAGGGGGCTGGAGACGGGCAAACTACATCTCGCCGGCCAAAATAGAGTCCGGTGGGGAATGAACTGGAGGAGGAGATGAGGAAAGACGAGGCAGATGACCCCAAGTACCGAGGCGAAAACAGTGGAATGGAGGCAGGGAGCCCCTCGGAGTCACTTATGCAGATGGCCCCGCAGCATGCTGATTTGCCTAGCTAGTGACAGCCAATAGTCACATCCGGCAGAGGGATGACTCTGGGTCCCACCCTATTGGGGCCCTCCCATTTTGGACCTAAAATGGGAAACCTTTTTCCCCGCTATTGAGAGGGAGGACAAACTCAAATACTATAGGGAAATCCCCCGTAGTCATGTGGCCGCTGCCTATGGGCGCCATCTGCCCTCCTCGACAGGTCTGACCGGGGGGGTTCCTCAGCGCTCACGTACTAAATGCCGCGGCTGCTGGGGAAGGGGGGGGGGGGATAGGAGCAGTACCAGCTCCATCAGCAGCAACCAAAGCCCGGTGTCACGATGAGCAGCTTCCTTCACCCGCCTATTTAGGAGTCGTGGGCCAAAGGCCACAGCAGGCCTTTTAGCGTCCCTAAACCAACAGGGGTGGCCTATTGGGACAGCACTCTGCCCCCCCCAATTTTAAGAAGACCCGCGGGAAATTAAGGGGAAGCCAAACGGAAATGTGGGGCCGAAAATTGCCGATTTTGCATTTTGGAGAACGACCTCCCCGGGCCAGTTTGTGGAAACAAAGCGGGTGTTCATTTCGGGGGGGGCCAAATTGTTACCCCAAGGGGAACCCCGCCAAAGGGAAAAATGTGGAACGATGCCTTTGAAAAGTTGAATCGGGCCCTTTTTTTTGGGCCCCGGTTCCACACCCCAAATAGGGCCTTTTCGTCAAAATTACATCCCCAAATGACGCCCCCAACCAAAATTTTGAGAAATGAGTCTGGGTTCAAAAAAACCTCCCCTCAGCCTTTAATTCTGATGCTAAAAACCCCTGATCCCACGAAACTGCGGGACAGTTTATTCATCTGTCTCCCCCCCCATTTTACCGGGCCCTGGTTTTGCCACCCACCCCCCCAATCTGCCCTTGGGTGCCACTCTATGACCCCCATGCTGCTGCTGTTTGTTGCTGGCCCCGTGACTTCCCACTGTGTTAAAATGTCCCACTCTCTGACCTAATGCTGCGCTGCTGTTTTTGCTCGCGGTCACCTCCACACCCTGTAAATTGTGCCCTTTTGTGGCCTACCCTGTTTGTGCCACCTCCAAAACCTCTTTTTAAGGGTGCCACCTTTTACCCCAGCTTTTGCTCCTCCCCTTTGGACCCCCCAAAACTCGTTTTGTGCCACTTTTTGGGGGAAACTCCTGTTTGGGGCCCCCTCCACAATCTGTCATTTTTGCCACCCTTGGCCTAAATTTTTTTGCTACTCCGAATTCATTGGCCACTGCCCCGCCCTATTCTGCGCTGTGGCTGTTTCCCCGTGTTTTTCACCTCTGCCCATTGTCCCCAAATTTTCTGCCCTCATGTGCTGCTGGGGGCTGCGGGGCCCGTGACTACACACGTGTCTTTGTGCCACACTTTGGCCTACCCTTTTTTTTTGCCCCCCTCCATATGCCCATTGTGGCACTGTCTGACCTCATGTTTGCTCCCTTTCACTCCCGGGCCCCTTTCCACACTTGTCATGGTCCCAAACTCTGGGGCCACCCCCCTGTTTTTCCCAATTCCAAAATTTCATGTCCCACTATCTGCCCTTTAAATGCTCTGTGGCTCCCCGCCTTTACCCCCCACCTCTGTCACGATGTTGCCCCCCTTTAGCCCCACTTGTTTTCTTCCAGCTGGGGCTCCCAAGGGTTTATCAGGTAAAATCCCGCTTGATTTTTTTTGGTCATTTTTGCCCTTTTAAAGGCCCGGGGGAATTTTTATAGTAAAGCGTTTCTAAGAGCAGGGGCCCAGTCATTGCGTGCAATATTTAAAACACAACCCTTTGTTTGAAGCCCAAAACCCAAAGGCCCCCTCTGAAATATTTAACCACGGCAAAACCCTTAAAAAAACCCCCCCCGCAGGCTCTGTCCCAAGCCGGGAAAAAAAGTTTGTTGTTTGACGCGTTTTGCCCCAAAAGTAATTAAGCCAAAAAAAAATTTTGTGGGAAAATTTTCGGCAAATTCAGCAATGATTTTTGAAAAATTTTTCCCATCTCTAGCGGCAGCATCGACCCAAATAAAATGATGCCCTTAAATAAAGGACAAAGGGTCTTTGGAGTTCTGGAAACCACTGAAACAAAGTGATGGGAGAAGTAATTTTGGTTATTTTTTTTTTTAAAACACAGTGGAAGTTTTAGGGGTTTTTTTTTTTAAACTTTTGGGAAAAGGGGTTTTCTTTTGGAAAATTTTATGCACACAATTTTTTATTTTTCCCTCAGGCTTTGTCTATCACCCATTTTATCTCAGGGTTGCAGTGGGGAAAAAAAATTGTCTGATTTTAGCCCAAATTTAAACCAAAAAAATTTTTTTGGGGAAAAATATGGATTTGTTTGGGAGAACGGGGTTTTTTTTTGGGTTTTCTTTTTTAAAGGGCATTTTTCCACGGCTTATTTTGGGCGCGAAATTTCCCGCATTTGCGCGTTAACGCGGCGGAATGGGGTGCCGAAATTTTTAACCAATTTTAATCTTTTTTTAAGTTTTCATAGGAGCAAGGATAACTCGCCCGCCCCCCCCAGCCCCAAAAATGCCGTTTTTGTACGGGGGGGGAAAAGTGCATGTCAATTGTTAGGGGAAAAAACCCCCATGACAATGAATGCCCTTTGGGGGGGCCCGCCCCCGCCCACCCCTCCCTGTTTTTGGGAAAACCGCTGATAAACGTGTCACTCCAAAACACCTGGTTTTGCGGCCCCGTAAATATGCACTGCAAAAAACCCCATGTGAACTACCCTTAAAGAAATTTAAATCTATGGATAATAAGTGGGAAATTTTAAAACTGCTTTTGTTCTTCGTCATTCATGTTTTTTTAACTGTTTATATGACTATTGAAGAACCATTATTGTTTTTAAAAGCTTTTTTGGGTAACACGTTTCTTACGTTTTCTATACTTTTCATTTTTTGTAAAAAAAACCCAAAAAACCAGACTAAAAAATGGGGCTCCGAACCCAAAATTTCTTTTATCCCGAAAAAATATTTTTTTCAATTTGTTGCTGTAAACCAATGGCGGGGGGAAAGACTGAAAAAAGGGCGTTTTGGACATAAAAAAAGGTTTTTAAAAAAGAAAAGGTGTGGGGAAAAAAACCTCCCCCGGGGAAATAATTTTTTTCCCAATTTGAAACTTGCTAAAATTTTTTTAAAAAACCCCAAACAGTTAAAGGCAGGGGGAAAAGGGTGTGGGGGCTACTGCAGCAGTGGCAACTGAAAAAGGTTTGGGGGGGGGGGGGAAAAGGCAAGACATTTTATCGGGGAGCCACGCATAAAATAAAAAGCAATTTCATGGGGCAATATCTGGTTCGTTGATTTAAAAATCCCGACCAAGAAGGGGAAAACTGTGTCGAAAGATTGTGTTTTTGACCCGGAAAATTTTCTTTTAAAAAAGCATTGTTTAGGCTAAGTTCACACGGCAAATTTGGGCAGGGCTTACAAAACCCCTGCAGATACGCTGGGGTTTGGAGCCCCGCCGATGGGTGGGGAACCCCCGCAGTTTTGTGTTTGTGGGGGGGGGAGGAGGGGGGGTTAGCCGGGGGGCCCCTAACATCCCATTGCTCGCGGGCACATAAGGGGCTTGAATAATTGACGTGTCACTTATCTCCCCCCCCGTGTAAAAAAAGGGATAAATTTTTGTAGCCTGGGGGGAGGACCCTTAAATCCAATTTTCCCTCTTTAGAACTGTGGATTCCCAATAAGACGGGGAAGCGAAATTTTGCCCATATTAGAGGAAAGTACGTCCCCTAAATACGCAGAGAAATGCCCCCCAATTTTTACTCCTTGTGAACATAGTTTTTAAATTATCCCTTTTTATATTTTTGAATTTTTTAATGTAAAAAAAAATAAAAGGGTTTTATTTTTAAAGGGAAAACCCCTTTGTGCTCTTCTTTTTTTTGGGTCCAAAAAACAACACAAAAACCCCCCCCAAACCCCTACCACCCCGGGGCCACATTTTTCTGAAAATTTTTTGGTTTTAAAACTCATAGGTTGCTCATATTTAACCCTATGAAAAAAAAGGGGGTTTTGGGCCCTAAACGGTTGCCCTATGTTGTCAATTTTTTTAAATTGCTTTGCAATTTTTTAAAGGGATCATAAAAGTTTCATTATTATTTTTTTTTAACCATAAAATTACGGATAAAGGAACTTTTGTGAGTTTTTGCTTAATGTCTCATCGGAGACGTGACAATTAGATACAGTATATTTGCTATTTTTCAGTGACACATTATAATGGTGAAACCTTTAGGAATATAATTAAGCTATTCTATAATCTATGTTTTTTTTTTTGTTAGTGACAGGAAAATTATTCAGTGATTAAAATCTAGGTATTAGCAAAGATGTTTAAATCTCTTGGCTGCCATCATGGAAATTTCACCTTGGGTTATTCCCAAATTAGACTTTAATGGGTTATCCATAGGATATGCTATATATTTCTTATTGGTAAGAGCCTTACTTAAGTGACCCACACTTTTATCCGAAATGGGGTCTACATACACCATACCATCTGCAGACATGGCCTAGAGGCAGGCAATAATAGAAATGTGATCACACATTTGCAAAGTTCTTTTAATTCATAATTATTGAAATTACAACAGGGGCAGAGTTACCATCATAGTAGCCATAGCAACTGGTACCAGGTCAGCGGTCCCAGAGTCGTCTGGCCTAGCCCAACAGTGCAGCATACCTCCCTATTGTCCTGGACACCTATCCCACAGTCGTGGGCAAGCGGAGGTATATCTTGGAAATCCAGGGCACATGGCCTGCATATCCAAGTCTGTGCTGTTTATTTAACTGTTTGCGTTTCCTCGGCCTTATCTGCCCACTTACTTGTTTAGGACTTTACCTGCCTACCTACTTACCTGACCCCTTACCTGTCAACCTACCTTAGGCATTGCCTGCTTACCTACCTGGGAACTTGCCTGCCTACTTACATGTGGCCTTGCCTGTCTACCTAACTGGAGCTTTGCCTACTTACCTACCTACCTGAGGGTCTTTCCTGCCTATCTAACTACTTACCTGGGGCCTTTGTCTACCTGCTGGGGCTTTGTCTACCTGCCTACGTGGCTCCTTGCCTGTGTGCCTACTTGGGGCCCTGCCTACTAATGGCCCTACCTACCTATCAGGCTCTTACCAGAATAATAAGTCATCTATATACCTAGATACTGAATTGGTGGGGCTACCTACTTAATAATAGCATTAGTTGGACTAAATAATTTGAAGGAGCTACCTGCTTAGTTGAGGTCTACCCTTTCATAAAGCGGGTTTACCTTTCTGCAGCGCAATATTTAGAATGCATGTTGCCCTGGGCACTCTAGTTCCCCCTATTGGTGAGTCAAGCTAAAGCTGCAATACACTTTAGGCAGTTGTTAGACAAACACTGTAATATTGGACACATTGAACTCATTAGACTACATTGAACCAGCGTTGGATCCATTTCTTTAATAAAGTGGTCAAAAATAGTGTTGTCAGGGTGTGTTTATTTAAATAAGCTGTTTCTGTGTTGCTTCAGTGTTTTTTTTTTGTTTGTTTTTTTTACCATTTCATTCCACTGTTAGTAATGGAAGTGTCTGACAAACACAGGCCAGGTTTTAGTAGAATACCTGATAAAAGTCTGTGATGGGAATGCCGCTATAACTGACATTAATTCATAGAAGAATTGAAGGGTAAAAAGGAAGAGAATGGTCTGAACCAAAATATGCGAACACAATCACAAAAAATATGATTGCATTACTGAGAAGCATGAAGGCCTGAACAGAAGATAGAAAATTCTGAACAAATTCAATGCTACATTGCTTTAACTCCTTCCTGACATTGGACATACCCATACATTAATGTGGGAAGGCGTTCCCAGAAATAGATGCATGGGAACATCCAGGACATCGTGTGCACTCACAAGGAGAGCTCACACGATTGGCGCTTGGAACCAGCTGTATATTACAGCTGGCTTCATGCACTTTTGGCCAGGACCAGAGTTTACTCCGGTTGCGACCAATTAACTCCTTACATGCTGCAGTTAATTGCAAACGTGCATCTAAGGGAAATAACAGAGGGAGGGATCTCCTCTGTCTTCATAAGCACCCCACCGCGTGATCACAGGGTGCCGATGGCTTCCGGGCTGTTTGTGACATCAACACGTCATGATCAGTGAGTCTAGTACCCTGTGGAGACAAGTTTAGAAAGCACGCGCACTGTTCTTTCCATATTATAAATGCCAATTATCCAAAAAGAGATAAAAAGTACACATATTGCCACATGTGTAATGATCTAGCCTATAGATCTGTCATGTTATTTAACCCGTAAAATAAAACGCATAAAAAATTAAAAAACAATGGCAGAAATTTGATTTTATTTTTTTATCCTGCTGCAAAAAAATAGAATAAAAAGCGATCGAAAAGTCCTCTAAAGGCCAAAGTGGTACCACTGAAAATGTCAACTTTTATAACTGTGCATGCAGAAAATAAAAAAGTTATGATGACATAAATATACAATTTTTTACAAAAGCATTTCTGTTGTGTAAAAGTAGTAAAACATAAAAAATATAATTTTTTTCCAGCAAATGGATGTCCAGCGATTGAAACCAGTTGTATTTTACATTATATGATATTTATATTGTGTAAAAGTAGTAACACATAAAAAAACTATATAGAATTGGCATTGTTGTAATTGTTGCAATGGTGTAATTGTTTTATTTTTTTCATTTTCACATCCCAATGTTAAAAAACTCTGAAACACATGTGGGTCCAAAATGCACATGTTCCCCTGTACTGTTACTTTGGAAACTTTGCAAATATGACTGGCACCCACCATAGTCTGTGTTACAAAAGCCAAATAGCACTCCCTCCCATGTACTCCCTGCCATGCACCCAAACAGCAGTTTACACCCACATAAAGGGTATTGCCGAACTTGGAAGAAATTGTGTAACAAATTTTAGGGTGCTTTTTATCAGCATTCCTTGTAAAAATGAAAAATTTTCAGGTAAAATTGCAGATTATTGAAAATCTGTAAAACACTTGTGAGGTTAATATACTTACTGCACCCCTGGATATGTTCGTCAAGGGCTGTAGTTACCAAAAAGAGGTCTTTTCAGGAGTGTTAAGTTTTAGAACTTTAAAGCAGTTTTCTCACCACAGGCTTTCCCAGACATGAGCTGTTTCTCGCTGTCTTATAGCTTCAAATCCAGGGTCTCTCCTCCCAGTATGCGTGTTTTCCCTCACTGAAGACTGGTGACATCATCACACCCCCTTCGTGCTCCCTCCTGAGTCATCAACATTCATTGTGTGAGCAGTGGGAGGGAGAAGATGTCACAGCTCTTCAGACCTCCTGCCCTGGTCAGTTTTCATGCCTGTAGAGCTGTCACCTACCTCCCAGATTCCACATGCAATCCTTGTAACCAGAAGACCTGTATTGTTATAAACAGTTATACATTCAGCTTCAAATGATGAAACAAATGTGAGAAATGCAAACTGCTCCCCCCTCTGTAATCAGACAAGAGGTAGAGGGGGAGGTGGGTGTATAAGGCTGTGTTATATGGGGAGGAGTGAAGTGAATCTAACAGCTAGAGACTCAGTAATTGCCCAGATATTTCACATAGAGATATCATTGGGAGAGGAGCATAGAGAGCTCAGGCAGCCTTTATTACACAGACACAGACACAGCCAGCACTTAGTACAGAAAGCTGGGGGAGCTAGTTTCATTTTACACAACTCAGAGGGGAGTAAGCACAGAGAGTCGGGGACTAACATAGTACGGGGGGCGGTCCCGCAAAGGGGACATGTCGCCAGGGTGAACTAAAACATCAGCCAAAAAAGAAAAGAGACAGGGCCCCTGACCCAGCTCACTTTAGCTCTAGAATTTAAGTTTAAAACTAAAAGCTGCATACAAATGAATTAGGTAATACAACCAATTGCAATAGGCCCTTTTTTTACTTTCCCCGTCATAGATATGATCTTTGTAGCAAGAAAATCCTTTAAGGTGTCCACAAACCTGAAAGGTGGTCTAAAATATATCTTAATAAAAATGAGGCTGCAAAATCCAGTAGGTGCTTCTTCTATTCTGAGGCTTGTGGTTGAGTCAAATAGTGCATTAGGGCCACATATGGGATACCTCTAAAAATGGTAGAATTGGGTGAATCAATACTGAGGTTGCATTTCCTTGTGAACATCTACTGTGTTCCAGTAAAAAAGGGATTAAAATTGAAAATCTTCAAAAAACAGTGTAATTTACTAATTCCTATACTTACAAAACATCCTGCCTTGAATAGTTAAAGGGAGCAGCTTTTTAGATGATGTCTTTTTTTTTTTGGGGGATCAAATAGAGGCCCTCCAGCCACAAAAAAAACGGACGTGAGGGCCTCTAATTTTTTGCAAATCACTTAAAAATTTTAAAAAATGGTCAAAAATTTCTAAGCCTACTTCTGTCATAAAAATAAAAGACATTAAAAAATGATGATTGTAAACTATTTTGTGTGATATAATTATCTGGTCTTACATACAGAATTTTTTAAACTTTGAAAATGGCAATTTTTTCCACATTTTCTAATTTTGATATTTTCACAAATAAACAAGGATTGTATGGACCAAAATGTATTACTAACTTAAAGCACAATATATCACGGGAAAACAATTGAATTCATATGGGTTTTGCATCAAAAAATTTTTCCGCATTAAGTGACACATGCGGTTTTAAAAAAGGGGACTTTTCAAGGGGTCAAAAACGGGGCGCAGGGGTAGGGGGTTTTAACTGACTCAAAAATAGAAAAATTTTAAAAGCTTTTATCTGTTGTGCGCTGGTCTTGTATTTCCTAACCGTCTTAATGTTTCCTGTGGCCCCTTGTTCGGGAACATCAGGGGAGACATTAAACCCCCGACAATTTATTAAGTATGACTCATGGTAAGCTTGGGCCATCAATGTTTTGTCCTACAAAGCATCTTTACTTTCCCCTTCCCTTTCACAATTAGAATAAAAAAATTGAGTTTTATTACTACACTTATACTTTTATCTCCACAGATTTTTTGGGTTTCACTTTTTTGGCACAGTTAGCAAGTGGAAAAAACCCAAAATGAGAAAAAAAAACTTAAATACACGGGGCCCCGTATTTTTTTTTAAGTAAGATATTCTACTGTTGTGTGGTTCAACATTTCGATCTCAAAGTGACACCAGAACCTTTGTAGCTTACACAGATTCATGTTTTATATATACAATCTTGGTGCAAAGATAATGATTATCAGTAGGAGTATGTAGATGAAAGTACAATTGGTAAATAAAGACTGTAATCAGAATAACAATATTGTATTTACTCAATTAAATATTTTTATTGATTTTGTACCTTTTAACAATTTATTTTAAATGAATGCTTCTGCCCTCTTCTTTCTTCAATGGAATTATTTTAACAACTCTGCATATGGATTGATGCAGTCCACATACTGTTCTGCTTAGAAACAAAAGGAAAGAGTATGAGATCCTGATGTTCACTTTATGACTGGAAGACATGGAATAGCATTTATATACAGGCCTTTGTAATCCCAACTGATCCAGAAAGCATTATGAAATTGGTTCTTTTTATATTCACACCTCATATTTGTACTTTTATAGATCTTTTAAAGTTGCCTCATTCATGTTTTTTTACTAAAAAAAAATTTTAAAATTTTCCCCTTAAAAAATTTACTTAGGGGGGTTAGACAGATGAGTGGTTTAAGGTATTTATTTTTGAAAATTTTTTCAAAGATCTTCCCAAAGCCTTTTAAGTATTTGGGGGCAAAAGTTTTTTTAAAGAGGCCATGGAAATTTTCCCAAAACCAAAAATTTCCATTATTTGTTTTAAAAGCAAAAAATTTTTGGGTTTTTTAAAATTTAGAAAAGGGGAATTTAAAAAATTTTTAAAAAAAGGGCTGCTAAAAAGTTACTTAGGTTTGAACCGAATTTTTTTTAAGAGGTGGGGTTCTTCCCTGATTGGTAATAGCACCTGTCCAACGGGCCTTCTTTAACAGTTTGGGGAAATAAATTTTGTAAAAGAAAGTAAAGCGCGTCCGGTGTGGCTTTATGGAAAAAGTGGAAAATTTTTTTATTGCCAAAATGGCACAAACATTTTAAACCATTTGGCTAATGGGGGCAGTCAGTCAATTTACAGGACACATAGGGTTGGGAAAAGACACAGGGACTCAGCCCAACTATTTTTCTACAGGTGTTTTTTAGGGAGGCAACCCAAAAGAAGGACAAAGGGGCCCGACAAAATTCCGCCCTTTTTGCCTTTTTAACCCCCTTAATACCCGGCCCCCAACCAGAAACTGAAATTTTACTGGGAAAAGGTGGAAACCAAAAAACAGACAAAAACAATAAACTATCGGCCGGTCCCCAGGTCGGGCCCAAAAAAAGGCAGAAGTAAGAATCGTAGAAAAAAGGGGTAACCCTTTTCCCAAAGAGCAAAATTTTTCCCGGGGTTTTAAGGAAAATCTGGAAAAAGGGGTAACCCGGGTGAAAGAAAAAAACATAGATCACGAAACAAAAAGAAATGGAAAACCCCTTAACAATGCCCCTCACCAACAAAAGCGGAAATTTTTATGGAACAATAAATTAGAACTGGGATGGGGAAAAAACAAAAACCAATTGGAGAAGAATGTACCTCAAAAAACACATTCCCAAGGTTTGGCTAAGATTCTCTCGGGGGTTCCAGAAATCAAATTTAAACCCCGGTAAACAAGTTACATAGAAAAGAACGCGAAGGAAAAAAGGTTACCTACGACCCCTGGCCAGGAACAACCAAAGGGGGGTTTTCCAAAAAATCAACCCCCCTTTGGGGCCCCATACAAGGGTTAGTTTTAGCAGGGGGGTTTGGTTTAATTTTTTCCCCAAACTTGGGAGCAATCCTTGGGACTCAAGGGAAAATTTTGGCGGGGGCCGGGGTTTCCCATAAAAAAGATTCCAGTTGCCCCCTAAAAAAGTAAAAACTCTTTCAATCAAATTTAGCAATTAGAATAATCCCTGGATAAAAGACCAATCTACAGAACCATAATCTATGATAATATATTTTTCAAGAAAAGGCATGTAAACCCTTCTTGAACTTATGGTCAATGAATCCACCATCACAACTTCTTGTGGCTGCGAGTCCCATAGTCTCACTGCTCTTTCAAAAGCGTAAAGAATCCCAGTTATGATGGTGAAACCTTCTTTCCTCTAGTTGTAGAGGATGCCCACTTTTCATTTTTACAGGTTTAAATACAAACAGATCATGCAAAGGATCTGTATACTGTCCTTTGAAATTTATGTACATAGTAATTAAATCACCCCTAAGACATATTTTTTCCAAGCACAATAACCCCAAGTACCAATGTCTTGGTACTGCAAGCCCCCCATTCCCTTAACTAACTTGGTCGCTCTCCTCTGCACCCAATATAGCTCAGCTGCATCCTTCTTATACATCGTTGCCCAAAACTCTATACAATATTCCATATGAGACCTCACTGGTGATTTGTGCAGAGGCAAAATTACTTTCTTGTATTGAGCATTTATGCCTCTTTTAATGTAACCTATGAAATAAAATTTATTCACATTAAACTTAATTTGCCATTTCTTCGCCCAAGCTTTCAACTTCCCTGAATCCCTCTGTAATATTCTATTATCCTCCTCTGTGTCAATTACTTTACACAGCTTTGTATCATCAGCAAATATTGCAATTCTGCTCTGTAAGCAGTAATATATTTAAAAGAAGAGGACCCAATACTGACCCATGTGGTTCCCCACTAGAAGCTAGGACCCAATCAGAGTATGTTCCATTTATAACCACCCTCTGTTTCCCATTACATAGTTTACCATTTAGGCTAATAGGAGAGTGGACCTATTCCATAGTATGCTGAACTTATTTCGGACAGCATAGTCTGATGGCAGATCCGCTTTAATTCACAAATAACGTTTTCAAATTCTTCAGTGACATGACCCATGAGCACAATGTTACCTGCATAATTTATCATGCAATTATAAGAAGTATAACAAAACACTAAGGACCAGAGAGTGTATAGTTCAAAAATACAAATATAGCTTTATTAACAACATACATAAAAATAATTATCATTAAAATAGGCATATCAAGGGATCCAGATAATAGCAGGCATATATTGTTTCATACTATACATAATATAACCAGATCTAAATTCATATGGGATGCTCCAAATACAAATTACAATAAAAGGACAATCTCCAGTATAACTAAGTAGTCAAAGTTGTCCAGGTAAATGTAAATGTTATTAGAGTATAAATCAACCTAAGTTAGATTACCACTCGTGAACATGAAAGTATACCTCAAGAGTAAAGGGAGATCCCAGTATAGAGAAACAGGAGCCCGCGCCCCAACGCACGTTTCGCGATTTGCTTCCTCAGGGGGGTAGTATATCCAGGTATCCACACTGCTTAAATATCCCTCGCTCAATAGGTGACAGCTGCGGCGCAAGTACGGCACATCCGCACGTATAGGCGCCGGAGTGAAAGCCGGTGCCCGAATCCCCACGCGGGGCATGCGCACAAAGCGCCTGGAGTCTCTTAAGTATATGGATAACATTCTCATTTAAATAAGGCATGACAATAGGCGCACAACGGGAAGAGTAGACCAAAAGAGGCCAATCAAATCTTCCATGCCTAATTGTATGTACGCCCTGTCTTCGCCAAGAATCATAAATGGAGAAGCAACAATGTATACAAAGCACATCATAGATTACCCCAATTATAAATACAGAAATGCCAGTATAAAAGGTCAAAACATTAAGATCCCACATTATTATAAACTACCCCAAAACCAATACATCCAACGTACGATCTTATATCTAGTGTTATACAGATTTATACGGTGCAGAAAAATATATAATCCGGCATTGCTGATGTCTGTCAGAGGATTCATATCCGATCGACAGGGACAGATGAAGTGGAATGTTATCTGGAGATAAACGCACAAGAAAATGTGGATTAAAAACAACAAGATTAAAACCAAGAGATGATGCAAAAACAGGGAGAAACGGAAGCAAAATCAAAAAACATGGCGTTTTGGGCCATATATATCCCACAAAATTCCATCTACACAGATAATGCATGTGGAAAAAAGAAGTATAAGTATAAGAAGTATGTTTTGCATGTTCTATAAAAATTAGGGGGGATTTCCAGAATTATTCCCTAGGGGGCCCTTAAGCATTTTAAATTTTGCGTTTCCCCCGGGTTTTTTTTCCCGCGAGTCCATTTTTCTTGCTCCAGACCACAACCTCAAGGAAACTGGACATAGAGGGGAAAAGTAGCTCACAAAATTGATTTAAAACCGGGTCACATTTTTCTAAAAATTGTATTACATCCTTTTCGGGAAAAAACTTGAAAAATTTGATTTTTTAATAACAATGTAAAGTTTACAGTTTTGGAAAAATTTGGGGGCCCTAAATATAAGTCAAAAAAACCCAAATAATACCCTCCCAAAACCATAAAAAAATTTTAAGTTTATTGTACATATAAATAAAATATACAATCGGGATAACAAAAAAAATTAAATAAAACTATTTACCCCCAAAAAGGGAAAAAAATAACCGAAGACCCCTCCAAAAAAAAAACACATTAAAAAGTATGAACCCGGGGCCCGGGCCCGGGGGTGGCCCGTTTTCCCCCCGTTTCCGGGGGGAAATTCTGCGCCTGATTTATTTCGGGGAGGGGCCCGGGCGCTCTACATATCATGAAAAGGTCCGCCGCGCCTCCCCAGGGGGGTGGGGGCGCAGGGGGGGGGAATTTTGGAAAGGGCAAAGTTCGGCGTGGCCCGAAAAGCCCCGCCGGAGGTATTTGCATCAAAAAATTGGGGGGAAAAAGTCCGCCGGCCCCCCTCCCCTTTTTGGGCCCAGGGGGGGCCCCCAAAAAAACATTTTGGGGGGGGGAATTTGGCGCTGTGCGGCGCGGCCCGAAATTCGCCGTCCGAGGAAGTCCCCTCATACATGGGGGGAAAAGTCCCCCGGGCCCTCGCCAGTTTGGGGGGCGAGTGCGGGATTTTGGGGGCCTGGGGGGACTGCGCCAAAAAACTTTTTTCCGATGGGGGACAGGGGGAGGGCGAAAAATTAAATTCCACATGTGGGGTGCGGGGAAAAAAACCCAAAAAAAATCGCCTTTTAAAAAGGCTTTCTACATTCTCAGGAAAAGAGCTGAAACTTTTAAAAAAAAAAAATTTAAACATAAAACAAAAAAATTTCCAAAAAACCTAATTCAAGAATTGGGAAAAGGGAAAATTGGCCGGGAAAACAGTATTTCAAATTCTAAAAACCTATTCTCATTGGTCACCCAAAAACCCGGGCCCCAATCGGGAATAGGAGCGCCCACGGGAACAAATTTTAAAACCTATGGGTCAGGTTTGACCAATCAAAACCATGAGGGGACTGTTAAAAAATACATTTAAAAATCAAAAAAACAGTTTTTTGGCGAGAAAAAAACGGGGGTTTGGGGTTTATCCACCCAATCAAAAATAGGAGGAAAAAGGCCCCAAATTCTAGGCAAGGAGAATTTTTAGCCCAATAAGATACGGGGGAAAAAAGTCCCATTCTAGCCTAGGGGGAAAGTTTACCCCAATCAAAAACCACGGCGGGGCCCCCTTTTAAAAAAAAAAAATTAAAAAGGCGAAAGGCTGTTTGGGTTGAAGCAGGGGGGGCCTTTCCAGCTTACCCAAATCAGAGGCGGCTCCTTTTCAAAAGGGTGCTAGGGGGAAAATCAAAATTTAAAAGGGGCGCTTTTAATTTGGCCAAGGGGGAGAGGGGAGGACCCCACCTAGGGGGGTTTTCTAATGAAATTTGGGTTATAAAAGGGACAGGGCTGAAATCAATTTAAAAAACTACAGAAGTTGTCCCGATGTGTATATACAACGAAAACAAATATGTGGCTAACAAAAAAAAAAAAAAAAAAAAACCAAAAAATTTCATGTTTTTTTCTTTATTTTCGTTAGCCAAGGAAAAATTTGTATGGGTGCATCGAAAAAAAAGAAATAAGCATAAATTTTCTTGTTTTCCAAATTTTTATTTTTTTAAACCCCCCAATTTTAGTTTAATTCCCTTTTAATACCCCAATCGGAACAACTTCTTTTAGTGTTATTTTTGTTTTCAGCCTGTACATTTTATACCAATTGCATTAGAAAACCCATAGGGCGTCGCTCGCTTTTCCCAAATGGTCCAAATTGGGCCCGCCTTTTTTTAAATTTTCGTTTCCCCATAAAAACTCTATGAAAAAGCAGCTCGGCGCTCTGTTTTGGCAAAAGTTTGGACGGGGCCCCCCGTGCCCCAACCAATCACCTCTTTCTCCCTTTTTTTACTGTATTTTAAAACTTCCCGCCTTTGAATTTGTTTGGGTCCTTTTTTTCTCCATAGGATAGAAGGGGCCCCACTTTTCGCTCCTATTCTGATTGGTCAATTGCCCCCAAAAGGGAAATCTAAGGGGACTTTGTCGCCCCTATTCTTTTGGCTTTTACCCCGACCAATGAGAATGTTTTTAAAAATTTTAAATTTTTAACTGTTTTTTCCCGGGCAATTCTTCTATGGAAAATTCCCCTTAGTGGGCCCCGGTCTGGGCAAACGAACGCGTTTTTTGGGGGGTTTTTAAATGCTTTTTTTTTTAAAAGAAGTGTTTGGCCCTTTTTGAGAATTTTTTACACTGTAAAAAAATTTAATTTGTTGATTAATACCTCTTTGGCCCCGGCCCCGACGCCGAGTTTTTAAATTTTGCGCTCATCTCTCCATAGAGATAATGGGAGAATAGCCGCGCTCTTTTTTGGGGCCTGAGCAAGCCGAGACCCCGCTAGCCCGCCAATAAAGCTTTTTTTTCTGTTTTTTCCCCTGTTTTTTGAAAATTTATTTCCCGCCCTTTTGGATTCTGATTGGGGTCTAAAAATTTTTTTTCCATTAGGCCCCTTTTAGGCCAAATTAAAATGGGAAACTTTGTCCTCCTATTCTGATTGGCTGACTACCGAGCCCCCCGTTTAGCTCGGGAAATTTCATCTTTTCAGTTTTTTACTGTTTTTAAATTTTATCCCCCGGGAGTTTTTGGGTTGGTAAATTTCTTCCCCATAGTTTTTAAGGGTTCAATGTCGCCCCGGGTTTTCTGTTTGGGCCCGGGTTCTGCCGCCCAAATGAGAATGGGTTTTTCAGTTTTTTAAATTTACTGTTTTTTCCCCGGAAATTTTTGCAAAAATTTTTGGGTTTTTATTCCCGCCGTTCAAAAGATTTTTGGAAAAAGTGAGGGTTTTTTTTTTTTATTTTGTATTTTTTACATACAGTCTCTTCTGACACTTTTTTCCCCCGCCTTTATAAAGGCGTTTTTTTTCCTATTCATACCCTGCTGCACGGGGGGAGCCCCGGAGGATTTCGGGTCGCGATTTTCGATCTGTTTTCGGCATTTTCCCGTTCTTGTTTTCACTTCCCCTTTCCGCTGGGGTTTCGCCAAAGTCTGCTTTTCGGAGGGAGCGCCGGGGACTTCTGTCGCGACCTTCGTTCCGTTTCCCCCTCGCATTTTCCCGGTTTCCTTTGCTTCATTACCTCTCCCGGGAGGATTTAGCCCAAAAAAAAAAGGGTTGCTTGTCGGACTCCCCGGAGGCCTTGTTTGGGGAGCCGGATGGTAAAAATGTCTCGGCCCTTAGGGGGCGGGGCCGCGTCCCCCCCCCCCGGAAGCCAAAACCCGCGCCCCCCCGGCCCACTGCCCGCCCACTCCCCGCCCCTTCTTTGGGGGCCCGCAGCCAAAAAAAGTGGCGAACGCGGATTTCGGGCGGGAGGCGATTTGTAAACGCCAGAAAACAGGCGTAAAGCCCGTTCATACATGTCGCCCATAGTCTATAAGCATAAAATAGTGTGTGGATGGAAACAAACGGCACCCCAACGCACATTTCGCTTGTTCGCACGTGCCGTTTATTTCCAAAACACCCCCCAAAAGTCGGCACAGGGAAAGTTTCCCTTTTAATCTGTTGTAAAAACACCTATTTACTTAAATTCATCATTGATTACATTTTTTTTTCTAGTTTATATATTTAATACTTTTTTTCATTTTATTTTTATAGCCTTTTGGGGCCCATGTATGAAATCGGCGCGCAGAGCCCCCGGGTTTTCACCGTTTTTTTTGGGGAAAGCTGCCCCCAAAATTTAGGTCGGGGGCCGAGGTGCGCCCCTTTACTTTTGGGGGTTTTGAAATTTTTTCCCTCCCCAGTGTGTGAGGTGCTTTTCGGAACTTGGGGCCCCAGAAGGAAGGGGCAAAACATGTTTTTCGATTCAGGCTGGAAAACAGCAAAAAAATAAATTAAACATGTTAGTGAAAAAAAAAATAGTTGTCTTTCAAATGAATGAATGAATACATTTTAAAAAAAATCAATGTTGAAAAAATCCTTTTGAAAAGTATAAAAAAAAGTTGATCATTTAAAATTTCATTTTAATTAAAAGACCCAAAAGGAAAAATTTTGGTATAAAAAAATTTTAAAAAAGGGGCAAATTCCCCAATTTATTAATTTTTAAAAAAAATTTTTTGGGTTTGGTACAATTTTTAATTGGGGTCCTTTTTTTTAATAAAAAATTAAGGATTTAAATTTTTTTTTCTTCTTTCCCCCTTTTTTTTAATTTTTTAAAGTGGGCAAGATTCCCCAAGGGGAAAATGCCTTGGGTCCGGGGGCCCGGGGTTTCCCCAAAAAAATATTTCCCCCCAAACCCAAGGGGGGAAAGTTTCGGGGAGGTATTTTCAAGTTTTACGCCTAAATACCCTCAAAACGACCCGAAATAAATCCGGGGGAATTTTTCCAATTTTTGGGGCCCTTTTTAAACTTAAAATTTGTTTTCCCTTTTTAGGGTGGGGTTTGGGGGTTGGGTTTTTTGGCGTAAATTTTAAACCCCTCCGTTTTAAATTTTTTTTCCGGGGAACCCAACCCTGGAACATGAAAATTCCCTGCCCCTTTTTGGGGGAAACCCACAGGTCCCGTCCTGGGTGTGTTTCCCTTTTTTGGGCCCTTTCGTAAAACCTTAAAGGGGGGTTGGGGAAAACCCAAATAACATTTTTGAAAATTGGGAAAGTTTCAAAAATATTTAAAATAAAACAAACCCCCCCCATACTGTTGGGTTTTTGAATGAAAATTTTTTTAATTTAAATTAAAAGACTTGGCCATTTTGGGGAGTTAGAATTTTTTCCGTTGGAAGGCTAATAAATTTTTTAAAATTTTGGGGATTAAAAATTAAATTGGGGTAAAATTTTTCAAAAAAATTTACTAATAAAATTGATTTCATTTTAAAAGCACCCCGGATATGGGGCCCTTTTTTTTAAGTACTTCCCTTTAAATGGGCAAATCCATTTTATTTTTTTTTACTGTGGGGAATGTATTTCCCCCACGCGAAATCCCTCCCGAAATCATTACAAATACGTTTCAAAAAGGTGGGGATTTTTTTTGCCTTCCCGAAATTTATTTCCCAGAGTAAAAAAAAATAAGAAAGGATTTGTTTAAATTTTTAAAAGAAGGCTTTTTAAAAAACCCGACATTTCCCAAGTGCCCATATATATATTGCTTTCCCACCCAAAAAATTCTCCACTACAAAATATATTCCCCAAATCCGTGAAAATTCCCCTAATTTAAAATCAAAAAAATTTAACAACAATAACCACTGAGGGTGTTTTTTTCCGGGTGTTTTTCATAACAACAATTTGAGAAAGTATTTGGGGTGCTTTCTCTTTAATGCAATTCATATATACCCCAAAAAGGGGCACCGCACAGGTTTTTTGCTGGGGACCTGTGGGTTTTCCCAAACAAAAATTTTTTCTTCTTGACATTCATTTATTTTACTTAAAGCTGTAATGAGAAGTATAGCAAAATTTCAAAAAATTCCTAGCTCCACTTCGATTTTCCGTTTTAGAAAGAACCCCAATTTAAAAAAAAGGTTTTGGGTTTTTCGGGGCCCGTAAAAACAAATGGGAAACGCCCAGTTTGGGCCCACCCCACAAACATGCATGCCCCGGATTTTTTTGAAATTTCCATGTCCCCACATAAGGGCCCCCAACCCCGCCTACTGGGAAGCCCCTTTTTGTTAAAGGGGCATTAAAAAGTGGGGAATGTTGCGCCTAAACACCCCATTAATTTGGTCCGACAGCCCGGGCCCCCCCAAAAATTGGTTTAGTAGAGATGGAAGAAATTTATTTCTAATGAAGTGGAATTCGTTTAGAAATTTTTGGAAAAACCCTTTTGGGTTTGGAAAGAAAATCCAAGTTTGGGGTAATTCGCGGAAAAAGTGTGCTTTTAATTGATAAAAAAGGAGCGGCACATGGAACCCCAAGGGGCAAAGGGCCCCTGGGGGGAAAGGGGATAGCCCACATGACATTTGCAGAGATTTAACCAATTTAGGACCCGGGGGGTTCTGTGACGTCAGGGATATATAAACCGGGCGCGACGCTGGGAGCTCATTTCCGCTCTCACTGTTTTCGATTAGGGAAGGTGTGCCACGGGTGCTAATGATATCTTTACTAAAGAAAATCATTTTTTTACAGCATTTTTGGGGGGGTTTAACAGTTTGGGCCTCAGAGACTGCTTCTCTTAACGTTCTAATTCTGATTTTGGGGGGATTGGGAAAATGAGTCAGTGTGCGCCCAATGCAGCGGTATACTTTTTTAATTTGCTACTGCCACAGCAATTTTTTCCAAGGGTTACTAAGCCTGTTCCTGTTGTATTTTTTTTTAAAGAAACAGCGTTTTTACAATGAAAACCACTTCAGGTTGCCAAAACTTTGCGCAATTTTCATCCAGGGGTTTAAAAGATTTTTTGCTGTTGTGGTGAAAAAAGAAAACCCCCTTTTTCATCGGCAAAGAAAACATTTTTCCCCCTAAGCATAATTCAAACCCAAGGGTTATTTACAAGTTTTTCTGTTGTTTGTAGTAAAATTTTACGCATTGTAAAAAACCTAAAAGCTGGTAGTTTTTGGTTGCTCAGTTTTTTTGCCAATTACATCAGGGGTTAAATTTAAACGTTTTGTCTGCGTTGTATGACTAAAAGAAAACCCTATTTTTCCTGCCAAAAAGACAATTTGCCTGTAGCATAATTCTATCCGAAGGTTAATTAAAGTTTTTTCCCGCGGTATGTAAAAAAAACCCATAGTAAAAGCTAAAAGCTGGTAGTTTTTGGTTGCTCAATTCTTTTGTAATTTATATCCGGGGTTAAAAAGGTTGTTCCGTTGGGTGCTAAAAAAAAACCGTCTTTTTCTCCCAAAAAAAACATTTTGCCGTACATAATTCATAACCCCAGATTAAATTAAAGTTTTTCTCTTTTGTGTACCGTAAAAAACCCCAACATAGAAAAACGCTCAAAGCTGGGAGTTTTTTGGGTTTCCAAATTTTTGGCATTTACATCCAAAGGGGTTTAAATAAATTTTTTCTGCAGTTGTATTAGTAAAAAAAGTTATTTTTCACCGAAAGAAGCAATTTTGCCTTTAGCAAAAAATTTATATCCCAAGGTTAACTAAACTGTTTTTTCTTTTACTTTTTGTAAAATACCAGTGTTTTTAAAACAAAAAAAATTTTTCCTGGCCTTTAGGAGCGCAAATTTATATAAGGTTTTCCCAAACTTGTTAGGGTTATTTTGGGTCAAAACGGGGGTGTATTTTAAAAACGATATCTTTATCCATGTTGTACTTTAAAAACGTATGTCAGACAGGGGTGGTTGGGCTTTTAAACCTTTTGGGGTGGGAGTGGGACAAACATTCCTGGGGCGGGGCCCCGGTCGCGACAGCAAAGGGGGCGTTGCAGGGGGTCACTCGGGGAGGCCACAAGTGCCCCTGTATCTAGCGGGCCGTGTTTGTTCAGCAACCCAATGGTTCTGATTTTTTTTTCTAGGTCATCCCCCTTTCCTCCCAATGACATCTGACAAACCCACAAAACGGGGGC
>JAODAL010053408.1:0-25311 GCA_025379985.1 Phyllomedusa bahiana | reverse complement strand
AATCGTTTGATCTGCTTTTCAACCTCTATTGACTGCAATGTGGAAAATACCAGTCCGAAGTCAAGAATTTGATTGTTGACATAAGGAGTTTTCACTTATTCACTTCTCTCCATGCTGCATTTTCTAATGATTGGAGATAGAGGAGCATAACGAAAATTTTTAACATATGGTTTTTAAATTGCTGTCACTAGGTCGCAGATTATGGATTTACAGTGAATGGTGAAACAAAAGTTTATGTTTCGTGTGTAGGAGTTTTTTTTAATTTGTGTACAGGGTAATTGGTAGCAGTAGTTAGCACGGGGGAGCACCCAAAATCAGGAGTTTAAGCCTCCACAAAACCCGTGCAGGTGCAGCACACATTGCCCAACATAAACATAGAGACCTAAAACACAATGCAACGTCAATTGAAAGTTCCTGAGAATAGCCAGCTAGGCAACTGTAAATTATTTCTCATAAACAATACAGCCTTCCCTGGGTGAGTTCCCCTCATGTATTCAAATTTTTATATTTTAAACAATCTAACAAATCCCAAATGATTGTTCCCACGACAATCATCCCCCAAATTGCCAGGGTGTGAAATGGTGCCCAAACCTCAAAGGGCTAGTATTATCCATATAGGTTAATCTGAAAGCTATGGGAAAGGAGTGAAAAGACAAAAACAGAACATATTTGTAATTTGGGAATAATGATGGAGACCCCCGACTCCGAAATCAATGGGAGTTTTGGCATAAGGAAAAAAGGGTATGGACTGACACACAAAGATGAGCCCAAAAAAGTATTTATGCGAATCGGGTGAAAAAAAAAACGTGCTTGAGTTTGATGTGACAACCGATGCGAGAAAAGTAGCATATTCATTGGCTAATTTCTTAGGAAAATTTCATCCATTTTTTATAATCATCATTACAGGGGCCACCTTCACCCCAAGAGGCCAATGCTACAGTGCTAATTGTAATCTGTAACAGCCCAAGGGTCTCTGTTTGTCCTCATGTCTCTGTGTCAGAACAGCTGATGCTTCAAGTCACGACAGTACATTAAAAAAAGCATAATTGGGATAAAACAGAACTGATGGAGACGGCTTCTTCTCCATTATTTATGTATTCACACAGTTTTATGAATCTCATATAGAGCAGCAGGTATACATGCAAGTTATGAGTTGTCAATCCCCAAAGCACCCATAACGTTTTCTGCTTATTAGGCAATGGAGGCTTTTAGTATTGCAGAAATTGTCTTATATTTCAGATGTTTTGGTCTCTCAGAAATAGAATGCCCCAGGAAAGCTAACGTAGGCTACAACTCCAACCTAGAGGGTGATAACTTACCCTTAATTATATAAAGAAACTTAAAAAAAAGTCCCCCTTTTCGCCTGTAAGATTTTTTCTGAGCAAACACCATCAATATATTAAACAAGACTTAAGTATTGCTTGTGAGAATTTTGGGGGACTGTTAACCAGGGTTTCTACTTTGGAAAGTAAAAGCGTAATAACAATTGGGATCCAGAGGGACTAATAGATATAATTAGTTGATTACTGGAAACATGTTACCATTTTCTGGAATTCTAGAGAGCAGGGTAAATGGATTTGGGACCACAGCACAGGGGGATTGTGTCACTTGTTACAATGCCTCCAAGTTCTGATTTGATACAAATCGAAATGCGTCTGTGCATTGATCATCTGATCATTATTGTACATCGGGGTTTACTCCCTGCCCTGTAATATTTTTTTTGAGTTAAAAAGTGAGTATATTTTAAGAAGACAGCTGGGGAATGCGTTTTTTTAAGCGGGAATCTGGACAAGCAGGAGCAGGAATCTTTGAGAAAAAGGGGATTGTGTCTCTTGTTACAATGCCTCCAAGTTCTGTGCAAGTAATAAACATTTTAGCTGCCATTTTTACTGGCAGGATTGGGGTATGGGCTCCTTACTTACATTACATGTGTAAGAATACCTGTATTACGGGTCTACTTTCCTCTTTCTGCAAAGTGGATAATGGATAGCTTTCATGCCTGTCCAATTTGGGTGTTGACAAGTTCAAGAAATGTTATGTTCTGGGAAAAACCATGACCCTTTAATGATTGCCCCTAATTTATTGGCTGATTAAAGGACCAATTAGTTTTGAATGCCTTTCTCTCACCCCTCTCTATAATGGAGACTCTTACAGGGGACACTACATAGGAATTGCAATTTGTTTAACCTACGGTCAGTGAATCTCTCTTCTTCAAATTTTTTAACATTGGCAGTTACTCAGTTGTGCACTGGCAGATACTCTTTTATTGGCACTCATAGTCATAGACCTTGACTTACAATGCAAAGCAAATGGGTAACAATGTTTTGACTTTTGACTTTCAGGGTCCATATCTCAACATCAACACCAGCTTTGAACATGAGACTGCCATAATTTTCTAGACAATCATCTTGGCTATATCATCCATAAATTTGACTTGCAACTATTTAGCATATACTTAGTTATGCAGATTCTTGTCATGTAACTGCACCGTTACTGTTTTGCCCCGATGGTGGAACAATCCTTTATCTTCTTGTATATTAAAAATTACAACCTGTTCTCACATTCCGTAATAGATCATTGTGTTGTGAGGGGGATTCCCAAGCAAATGGTCATTGGTGCGATTTGGGGAGCAGTGATGAGAAGGATTTCCCAAGATAAGAGAAATTTCATCCAACTTATTGATAGCGTCTCTTGGCCCAAAAAAATTCAAAACTATATTATAGGAGTGCAATGACAGCTGGAAGAATATGAAATGAAGTCCATCCATTCATTCCAAAGCCAAGAGGTGGACGTCCAGGCAAAATGTCTAAGTAAATAAGTTGAATCATCACAAGATCTGTCAGTTCTGGCATGACAAATACAGCAGTGGTGTTAGCTCATCAGCTCCATAATAGTGAGATCACAGATGTCCATGGAAGCAACAGCATTACATAAGTCTGGAATGGTGGCCCAAATGTTGGCTCGAGTTTATAAAAAGGTATGAAAAGTGGACAGTAGAAGTTTGGAAAAGTGAAATTTGAAGCAATGGGATAAAAATAAATAGACTAGGCTTTGATTGATGTAAATGGGTCAGGAATAATCAAGGGAAAAAGGTGCTAATGGATCAAGAAATGAAAGGAACTGTCAAGTTCGGAGGAGGAAACCTAATGATATGGGATTGTTTCACAGCCAAAGATGTTGGATACTTGACCAGGATTGATGTTGATCTCAATGCTGAGCTACAAGATGAGTTACTTCATATACTCGAGTACTATGGGTATGAAAAGCATTACATAGTGTCCAGCAGGACAATGACCTGAAGCATACATCAAGGTTGGAGAAAGAATGGTTCAATAACAATGAAGTACAGTTGCTGGAACACTTGTAGGTAGATGAACAATAGAAAGAGCAAGCGGCACTCACCAATTCCGGATTTCCAATACTTTATTTCAAAATCACATTACTGTGGCATATGATAGCGATCCTGCGCTTCCTCTGGGCATGACAGGAGGTGACGCCACAGCGCCTTAAGAACCTCCCCAAAGCCGTATCGTCATCTCATACCGGCATTACAAAACAACACAATGTAACAACAACACATAATATTTACAAAACATTACAACCATGACACATTTATACTAATAAAAACGAGGACAGGTCATTTTTGTCATTAAGTCCCAATATTCCTAACGCTTCCGTGCGCAGTATCCACTGCGCTTCACATTGCAGAAGTCGAGTGTGTCCATCGACTCCAGTCCCTGATGACATAATTCTTGGTAAACCTGCAAATGAAATTGTAGACGTATCATCATTATGGACCTCACTTAGGTGTGATAAGAACCTGGGGGCTCACTTCTTTGTTTTTACAGAGTATAGATCTCTAACTCTGTTAAATAGGGGACGAATCGTTTTCCCTATATAAAACTGTCCACACGTACACCAAAGAACATAGACTACAAAATTTGAGCGACAAGTTATCAAATCATTAACTACATGTGTCACAGAACCCATTCTTAAAACTCTCCCTATTTTCATCATACTACAGAATGAACAACTCCCATATCTATGATTACCTTTCGGTGCTCTATCTCTTAAACAATTGGACCTGTTAACACTGGGTAGTTTGCCCCGTACCAATTCATCCCTCAAATTGCGACATCTTCAAAAAGTGATGATAGGGTTTAGACGTGTCTTTTGCTTTAAATCCTCATCATTAATCAATATATGCCAATTTTTTCTTATGACATTCTTTATAATTGCAGACATATTACTAGAGATGGGCGAATTTCTCAAAAATGCGATTCGGTGAGTTCACCAAATTTTCTGACAAAATTAGTTTCGGTCCGAATTGCTTGGGGACGAATCGCGTTAAAAAACAGCTATGTCCAGGCTGCACAGAGCCTGCAGGGTAGAATGTTGTGCCATGCTTATATATGCAGGGGGAGCTTGGTTTGGTCTTCATACAATGTTGTGTTTTAGTATGACACACAGATGACTGTCGCCGCTCTTAGATTCGCTTCACTATAAAATTCCCTGGGCACAAGAGGGCAAAACTGACCAAAAAACTGAAGCAGGAATGTAGCCTGATAAAGTCATGCCAGCTAAAGCTGGAAAAAAACAAGCTGAAAGCTCAGTTGGCAACATCAGTGACAGAGTGTGGAGGTCACGGCAGCAGCCACAGCAGCAGCCACAGCAGCATGAGGTCAGACAGTGGCACAATGACATTCTGGAGGTGGCAAGAACAGGAGTAGGCCACAGAGTGGCACAATAACACAGTGTGGAGGTTACGGCAGCAGCCACAGCAGCAGCAGGAGGTCAGACAGTGGCATAATGACATTCTGGAGGTGGCAAAAACAGGAGTAGGCCACAGAGTGGCAAAATGACAGTGTGGAGGGCACGGAAGCAGCCACTGCAGCAGCATGAGATCACAGAGTGGCACAATGACATTCTGGAGGTGGCAAAAACAGGAGTAGGCCACAGAGTGGCACAATGACAGAGAGTGGAGGTGACAGCAGCAGCAGCATGAGGTCAGAGAGTGACACAATGATACAGTGTGGAGGGCACGGCAGCAGCCACAGCAGCAGCATGAGGTCATGCAGTGGCACAATGACATTCTGGAGGTGGCAAAAACAGGAGTAGGCCACAGAGTGGGACAATGACACAGTGTGGAGGGCACAGCAGCAGCCACAGCAGCAGCATGAGGTCAGGCAGTGGCACAATGAAATTATGGAGGTGGCAAAAACAGGAGTAGGCCACAGAGTGGCACAATGACACAGTCTGGAGGGCACGGCAGCAGCCACAGCAGCAGCAATAGGTCAGAGAGTGTCACACTGACAGTGTGGAGGGCACGGCAGCAACCACAGCAGAAGCATGAGGTCAGGCAGTGGCACAATGACATTCTTGAGGTAGCAAAAACCGGAGTCAGCCACAGAGTGGCACAATGACAGAGTGTGGAGGTCACGGCAGCAGCCACAGCAGCAGCATGAGGTCAGGCAGTGGCACAATGACTTTCTGGAGGTGGCAAAACAGTAGTAGGCCACAGAGTGGCACAATGACAGAGAGTGGAGGTGACGGCAGCAGCAGCATGAGATCAGAGAGTGGCACAATGACACAGTGTGGATGTCACGGCAGCAGTCACAGCAGCAGCATGAGGTCAGACAGTTGCACAATGACATTCTGGAGGTGGCAAAAATAGAAATTGGCCACAGAGTGGCAAAATGACAGAGAGTGGAGGTGACGGCAGCAGCAGCATGAGATCAGAGAGTGGCACAATGACACAGTGTGTAGGTCACAGCAGCAACCACAGCAGCAGCAGCATGAGGTCATAGAGTGGCACAATGACAGAGTGTGAAGGTGGGTGGCAATACCAGTCCCTGGTAAAGATGGTTGTGGCAGATGGAGAAACTGTCAGCAGATGTGTGGCATCAGGCGGATGGCGGCATCAGAATAGTGGCTGAGGCAGGTAGTTTGAACCCAGACTCATTTCTCACAGTTTGGGTGAGGCGTCATGGCTGATGTAGTCTGACGCCTAAGGCATTGGTGTGGTGTGGAAATCCTGGCGATCCACGCCTGATTTATCTTGACAAAGGTCAGTCGTTCCACATTTCCCGTGGACAAGCGGGTTCTCCTTGGGGTAACGATGGCCCCCGCCGCACTGAACACCCGCTCTGATGCCACACTACTGGCCAGGCAGGACAGTTTCTCCACTGCAAACTCGGCAAGTTGCGGCCACACATCCAGTTTGGCTGCCCAGTAGTCCAGCGGATCTTCTAACTGGGGTGGCAGACTGCTGTCCAAGTAGGCCACCACCTGTTGGCTCAGGGTCTGCTCCAGGTCCTGCTGCTGCTGCTGGCGACTGCCCTCCTCACTAGGCGGGAGAAGGAAGCTGCTCATCAGTGACTCCAGACTTAGGTTGCTGCTGATTGAGCTGGTACTGCTCCTACCTCCCCCACACCTTCCCCCAGCAGCCTTGGCAGTAGTACGCTGCAGAACCCCCGGTCAGACCTGTCAGAGGAGAGACGATGCCGCACCTAGGCAGCAGCCGACTGACTACGGAGGATTTCCCTATAGTATTTGAGTTTGTCCTCCCCCTCAGCAGCTGGGAAAAAGGCTCCCATTTTGGACCGGTAGCGAGGGTCCAATAGGGTGTAGAGCCAGAAGTTATCCCTCTGCCGGATGGTGACTATTCGGCTGTCACTAGCCAGGCAAATCACCATGCTGCAGGCCATCTGCACAAATGACTCTGAGGAGCTACCTGCCTCCATCTCCACTGTATACTGCCACAGTGCTTGCGGGTCATCTGCCTCATCTTCCTCATCTCCATCTACCTCCTCCAGCTGCTCCTGCTCCTCCTCTCTTGTCACCTGGGTAGAAAATCCACTCCTTTCACCAGACAATGCTTCTGCTCCAATGTCCTCCTCCTCCTCCATTTCAGTCCCCACTGGACTCATGTGGCCGCGAGATGTAGTCGCCACGTCTCCAGTCCCCTGCCCAGACAGATTTTTCAGCATCTGTTCCAGGACATGAAGCAGTGGAATGACGTTATTCATCCCGAAGTCCTGGCGACTGACAAATAACGTCGCCTCCTCGAATGGCCTCAACAAACGGCAGGTGTCACGCATGAGCTGCCACTGGCTGACATCAAAGTTACACAGGGGAGTACTCCTGTCCGCCTGGATCATCAAAAAATCGTTAATGGCCTTTCTCTGTTCATACAGTCGGTCCAACATGTGCAGGCTGGAATTCCAATGGGTGGAAACATCGCATATCAAAGTGTGTTGGGGTGGCCGTTCTGCCGCTGCAACTCGAGGAGGGTGTTCCTGGCTTTGTAGGAATGGATGAAGTGCATGCACAGTTTCCTGGCCATTTTCAGAATCTTCTGAAGATCGGTGGAAGACTTCAGGAACCTTTTCACAACCAGATTGAACACATGCGCCATGCAGGGCACATGGACCATCCCTCCTCAGTGCAGTGCGGACACCATGTTCCTCCCGTTGTCCGTCACCATGGTTCAGATTTGCAGTTGGCGCGGAGAAAGCCACACATCGATTTATTGCTGCATGTCGCGGAGCAGTTCCTCCCCTGTGTGACTTCGTTCGCCGAGGCAAGCCAGCTGTAGAACTGTGTGACACCGCTGTTCCCTACACATGTGGTATAATAGAGCGGTACTTGTGGAGGCTGAGATGATGGTGGTGGTGGTGGAGGAGGAGGCGGACATTGGCGCAGGAGCCGCAGTTTGACAACGTGGAGGAGAAAGCGGCGTCTCCTATTCCAAGTTATTGGTGTGCCTGGGCATGAAGCACATTCACCCAGTGGGCTGTAAAGGACATGTACTGGCCCTGACCATAGTTACAGCTGCAGATGTCCGCACTGCCATGTACCTTGGAACAAACCGATAAGCTCAAGGACTGGCCCACCTTCTGTTCTACATATTTATGAAGTGCTTGTACTGCCTTTTTGGAAAAGAAATTACGGCTTGGAACTCTCCATCTCCGCTCGCCACAGGCCATTAGTTCTCTGAATTGTGCAGAGTCCACCATTTGGAAAGGGAGGGACTGCAGTACCAACAACTTGGACAGGAGCATGGTCAGCTTCTGCACTTTAGGATGGTTGGACCCATATTGTTGTCTCTTTGCAATCGCCTCGCTGAACGACTGCTGGTGCCATGAGTAGCGATGAGCAGGAGCATCTGGACCGGGAGTTGATGGCAAAGAGAAACAGCTACCTTCTGCAGAGGTGGTGGAGACTTCACTGGCTGCAATGGCATGCGTGCCACTGGCTGCTGTTGCTGCTGTTGCTGCAGCGGCAGGATGGACCACCACATCCGAGCCACGTTTCTCTCAGGGCACCGGATGGTGATGCTGCACCGGATGGTGACGCAGGGCCGTGGTGCCAATGTTAGCTCCCTGGCCATGCTTCACTTTCTGCTCACAGATTCTACATATACCCATATTCGACTCCTCCGGTGTCTTAGCAAAGAAATGCCACACCGCCGAGTATCTGATTTTACTGCCAACGCTCCGCACTGAGTGACTACTGCTGCCGCTGCCTCGCTGAGCACCTGTGCCGCTACTTTCTTGGACCTGCGAAGCGGGTTTTCTACCCCGTGGCCGCTTGGCTCCTGACCTCACACTGATGCTACCCTGCTGACTCACGGACACACAATCCACTTGCTGGCTGCGCCGCTGCCTGACGCACAAGCTGACGCCCTCTTTTCCTGACGATGATGAAGCCCTTGCTTCACCCGGCTCTCAAGTGCGGTCGGCTGGGCTACATCATCATCAATTTGTGTTTCATCGTCACTGCTGTCCTCATTATCGGTCTTGGTATGCAGAGGCTGACCCCTCACAACATGACCTCCCATGCCACTCTCCACATCTATACTTTGCCACCTACTGCAAGAAGCAGGGGATATTGACCCCATTTCTTCGCTGCCAAGTAGTTGCTGACTGCCCTCCTCAAATTGTTCATCCTCGCTATATACTGGCGCTGAGCCCAGACCACGTAGTAGATCACTGGCTGAGGGAACCGGATGGGACAGAGGCGGGCAGAGGACAGGTGAGGGCCGCTGCCCTCACCGAGTGACCCCTGCTGCGATGTCCCCTTGCTGTGATGTGACCTGGGCCTGCTCCATGAATGTTTGTGCCACTGCCACTCACAGGTGAAGAGCCTGCCACCGCACTGATTGACAAACTGTTTGATCTTAAATGTACAGATACTGTTTGATGAAGATATCTGCATATGATAAATACACACCCTGTAATTGACTCCAAAAGAACCCAGTAACAAGCTTCGGTAACCCTTGGATATAAATTGCGCTTCACAAATGGGCAGGAAAAATTGACTTGTATGTGCCGTTTAAAAACACTGTGTATTTTACTGAATATAAAAGCACAAACAGGCTTAATTAACCTTCGGTTATGAATTATGCTACAGGCAAAATGTCTTCTTTGGCGGTGAAAAAGAACGTTTCTTTTAGTGACCACAACAGCAGAACAACGCTTAATTAACCCCTGGATGTAAATTGCGCAAAAGAATTGAGCAACCAAAAATTACCAGCTTTGTAGCGTGTTAAAATGGCGTGTATTTTACGGTACACAACAACAGAAAAACTTGTAATTAACCTTCGGTTATGAATTATGCTACAGGTAAAATGTCTTTTTTGGCGGTGAAAAATAAAGTTTCTTTTAGTGACCACAACAGCAGAACAAAGCATAATTATCCCCTGGATGTAAATTGTGCAAAAGCATTGAGCAACCAAAAATTAACAGCTTTGTAGCGTGTTAAAATGGCGTGTATTTCACGGTACACAACAACAGAAAAACTTGTAATTAACCTTTGGTTATGAATTATGCTACAGGAAAAAATTCTTTTTTGGCGGTGAGAGCGGTATGAGCTTCCAGGGTTGCACCCAGACTTATATAGTGCGGTGACGTCACAGAATCCCGCCGGTCTCTGATTGGCTTCATCTTTGCACATGTCATGTTGGCTATGCCCTTCTTCCTCCCAGAGTTCTTTGCCCCATGTAACGCCATGTGCTCGCAGCCATTTTATCAATCATAAGCACGCGTAGTTCACGCGAAGTACCCCAAACTTCGACTTCGTTCAGAACCGAAGTTTTCCTGAAATTCTAAACTTCGTTAGAATCAATTCGCCCATCTCTGCATATTACTATATTGAAATGACAGGGCTGATCTTTCATTATCCTTTTTGACTCGTTTTCTATATAGAAGCTTATTTCGATCTTGCTTAATAGCTGTAGTAAATGCCTTAGAAATTAAATGTTCATTGTAACCTCTATTTCTCAATCTTTGAGCCAATTCTAACGACTGTTCTAAAAAGTCACTATACTCGCTATTATTGCGTCTAAGTCTCAAGAATTGACCATATGTTAAAGAACTATGTACATGTCCTGGATGAAAACTTTGATAGTTTAGAAGTGCATTAGTTGCTGTTGGTTTACGATAACCTTTTGCTATTATTTGTTCATTATCTATCATTATTTCTACATCTAAAAACACAAGGGACTTATTTCCAAATGTAGTAAAGTGAAGTAAAGTAAAACCCATATTGACCTCATTGGTATTGATGTAACTTATGAATTCTTGAAACTGTTCCTCAGTTCCTGACCAAACCACAAGAATATTGTCTATAAAACGTGACCAATGGGCTATTTATTTCAAAAATTGGTTCTTTACACTATAGATATAACTTTATTCCCAATATGCCAGAAATAAATTTGCAAACGTCGGTGCCACTGAAGTACCCATGGCGGTTCCAGTTCTCTGTGTGTACCATACCTCCTTAAATATAAACGCATTATGACTTAAGACAAAATTTAAAGCCTCAATGATAAATTCAATTTGCTGAATATCACGATTAGTCCTACCTAAAAAAGACCTGACGGCATCCAAACCATCCCTGTGTCGTATTTTAGTATAAAGGCTGACAACATCAATTGTTGCCAGTTTAAAATCAGGGGACACTGATAGGTAGTATTGAGCGATTATAATTGACAAAGTTGAAATCGGCACGGTTTTTATGTTGATCAGAATTTTTCGATCATGCGATAATTTAGGTGAAAATCTGCCCATAATTTATTAATATCGCGCCATTTTCGGCGCTTCCTGTCATTTTGGCGGCTATCAAATCAGCTGCACTTGTAGGCATATGATGTGATCAGACGATCGAGGATAATCTTGGCAAGACATATATTTACCGGATGTTTATTGGCATATATGGATATAAGGTAGCATGAAAGTCTCATAACATTGCACAGCTATAAGAGCTGGGATCCGAATTAAGAGTAAGAAAAATATAAGAAAAGAATTCCCTTGAAAAAGGTCTGAAATTGGACTGAAACGTCAATGTGAAAGGAATCTATGTGTAAAATGTGAAAAGAATTTATGTCTGAATGATTTTAATTACGTTTGGTATGGTGAAGGTTGAAATATCATATCTACAAATTTTGCTACAATAAAGAAGTTTGCATAATACAGCTATCTCACTGATGATGAATTAATCCTGTTTATGGAGATTAGAGTGCTGCCTATACCAATTTGATAGCAAATCAGCTTAGAGAATAGAGCAGGGTGAGCTGTGTGTGCAATGTCATGACTGGGATGTGTATGGTTGTGATTAGCTGGAAAAATCACATGACCTCGTTTTACAAAGAACAGCCCTTCCTGTTCAGCATCAGTGTGTCTCTGTGTCTCATAAGAGCAGTACATGCAGTAAATTTTCTCCTCAATACAACTCAGCGACACAGTTCTCTTTGTTCACACAGACAAGTATGCTTTTAGCTGTGAACATTAGAACATAGGTAGATGAGAGAATTTCAGTTTTTAGTTAGTTAGGCTGAGAATTTGAAAGAAGCATCTAGCGCAGTACAGGCGCCGGAGGGAGAGGGGGGCGGGGTGCGTCCGAGCACAGACAGACAGGCAGGCTTTTGAAAGGAGAGTGGATATTGTGCAGTCCAGACTGCTTTGACCCTGCATTTAAATGGCTTTTTATTACCAGTTTCTGGTGAAATATTACCTTGTATTTTGTGCAGCCTGTACTTATATTAGGATACAGATCTTTTCTAGTAACTGCAGGTGTATTTGATAGGTGCAAAACCCACCTTTTATTATCTGTACACAATTTAATTAGGTCTTCTTTCACTTTTGTGCAGCCCCCTTTGTACATACAATAGGATACAGAACTATTCTAGTCACCACAGGTGTATTTCATAGGTGAAAAAACCACCTTTTATTATCCGTACACAATTTAATTAGGTTTTGTTCACTTTGGCGCAGGCCAGTTTTGTTGAAAGACCCATCTTGTACTTATATTACATACAGAAATTTGCTAGTAATTGTTGTTGTATTTCATAGGTGCAAAAACCACCTATTATTATTAGTACACAATTTAATTCCGTGTTTTCCACTTTGGCGCAGCTCAGTTTTGTTCAAAGACCCACTTTGTACTTACAAAAGGATACAGAACTTTTCTACTCACCACAGGTGTATTTCATAGGTGCAAAAACCACCTTTTCATTATCAGTATACATTTCGAATAGCTGTTTTTTTTTTACTTTGATGCGGCCCAGTTTTGTTCAAAGAGCCACCTTGTACTTAAATTTGAATACAGAAATGTTGTAGTTACTGTTGGTGTATTTCATTGGTCCAAAAACCACCGTTCGTTATCCGTATAACTTTTAAATAGCTGTATTGCACGTTGTGCGGCCCTAGTTTTTTTTCAAATAGCCACATTGTACGACACTTCTGATAGAAACATTTTCTAGCAACTGTTCTCGTTTATCATTGCTGCAAAAAATGCAATTTCTCATCCGTGTAACTTCTGAATAGTTTTATTGTGCTCATTGAATCTCAGTTTGGCGCAGACAGCGCACATGTATGATATTTTGTTGAAAACTATAAATTCCTAGTCCTGCTGGGCAGTTGTAAATCCCTGGGACTGAAGGAAGAACACTGTTGATTTTGTCTTCCGGTTCTTCCACCAGACCGCATTTCACAGGTATTCGCTAGAAACATTTCAGTTTCTAATCCTATTTGGCTGTAGGAAATTAGAGGGATTTGAGAATAGCTGTGATTTGCCGTCTTTTAATAAGAGACTGTCAAAAACTCTTCCATACCTTCTTAAATTTTTATCTTTCTGAACATGGAGCGAAATGCAGGTGGTAAGCGAGCAAAGAGGGGTGTAGGAGTTAGAGGTACGAGAGAAGGTGCTTCTTCCAGTGCTGGCGACAACACACAAGCCAGCGTATCGTCGGTTGCAGGACTGTCAGGCCTGTCATCGCTGGGTCAGGGCCCTGTGAATCTCAGTAACGAACAGTGTCGCCAATCTGTTCTGCAGTGGTTAATGCAACCTGCATCCAGCAGTCTTACCTCCTCGTCCTCCCAGTCACGGCCACAAATGTCATCATCAGCATCGTCAGCATCCGTCCAACATGAAGTGAAGGCAGCCCAAATGTCAACTCGTGTACCCACCACTGTGGATAATCCATTTTCTGAAGACCTCTTTGATGACAAAATGCGGTTGGGGTCAGAAGGCATGTTAAAAGATCAAGAGGCCAAAGAGGATGATTTTCTCTGCTCTGACTCCCAATTGTTGATGCCATCAGAGGAGGAGAAGGAAGCCGGTTAATCGGCAAAAATCCTGGGCGGTCGGCAACGCCTTGCAGTGCCTCTTTCTTGTAGCCCGCAGCTCCTGGATGCAGAATGTCAGGACGAGGAAGTCACCTGTGTTGATGATGATGATGATGACGACATTGCGGATATAACGTGATCTTTTCATCAGAATTTGCTTGCGAGCGTTTCATCACTGGACGAGGAGGAAGAGGATGGGGTAGTGTCAGTATGGGTCCCGCCTCAAAAAGGGAGAGGGCGGTCGCAGAAGTCCGCTGAGATGATTCCGCCAGCCACGATCAGCGAAAACACCGCTCCTCGCTTATCGCTGTCGAAAAGGTCCAGAACCTCTCAAGCCTGGGCCTTTTTCGAGCAAGCCTCTGATTCCCCCAGCGATGCCATTTGCCGCCTTTGCCGTAAACGCATCAGTAAAGGTAAGAATCTTAGGTGTTTAATCACCACCAACATGTTTAGTCACAGCAGCGAATGCATAGTCTATGTCCAGTGAAACTAAAATGGTGGTTGAAAGACTCCTTTTTCCGGCACTTTTTAAATCTGGGGCTCATGCAGGTTTGGGGCTCATGCTGTGGCCCAGGACAGGGATAGTCTGTGTCCAGTTCAACTAAAATGGTGGTTCAAAGACTCCTTTTTCCGGCACTTTTTAATCTGTGCGTCATGCAGTTTTGGGGCTCATGCTGTGGCTCAGGAAAGATATAGTCAATGTCCAGTTCAACTAAAATGGTGGTTGAAAGATTCCTTTTTCTGGCAGTTTTTTAATCTGGGGGTCATGCAGGTTTGGGGCTCATCCTGTGGCCCAGGAGAGGTATAGTCTATGTCCAGTGAAACTAAAATGGTGGCCGAAAGACTCCTTTTTCCGGCACTTTTTAAATCTGGTGGTCATGCAGGTTTGGAGCTCATGCTGCGTTCCAGGACAGGGATATTCAATGTCCAGTTCAAGTAAAATGATGGTTCAAATCCTACTGCCTTCTGGCACTTTTTAATTTGTGGGTCATGCAGGTTTAAGGGTCATGCTTTGGTACAAGACAGGGATAATGAATAGGCTGTCAGTTTTTTTTTCTGTGACTCTTGTTGCCTAATTGTGTTGCCTAAGATGTAGCACATATCCATTTGACTGTTGTGGATGTTAATTCCAGCTTCTCCAGCCCTGTTTGGGTATAAGAATGAAGGTGTTGTTCCTCTCCCATAGACTTTAATGGTCATCGGCGATAATCTATTATCGACTATCGGAAATCGTCTTGATAATTGATGATATCGACTATCGACCCGATGACGATAGTCGACATAATCACTCATCACTACTGATAGGCTATTAAGATTTTGTAATAATGTCTTCGTATCCAAAAGAAACGAGGGGACACTCATCAGGATTGGTCTCAAAACCCAATCCAAATTTTGGGACAATGGTTCAGTAATGGAACCTTTCCCTGCCACAATTGGGCGACCCGGTGGATGCGTCAGTGATTTGTGTATTTTAGACCAGCCAATCAGAATAGGAGCAACAAAGACCCATTAAATCCTATGGAGAAGTTTTGACCAATCAAAATCAAAGGTGGGACAGTTCAAAATACAGTAAAAATGCAGAAAAGAGCTGATTGGCTGAGCTAGCGGGGGCTTTGCTATCCCAGCCAATCAGAGCGCGAGCTACTTCTCCCATTTTAGTCTATGGAGAGATCGGTGCACTGAAATCTCGGCGCTCAGCACTAGTCCCCGGCGCCGCCGCCATCCGCCGCCGCCGCCGATCGTTAGGGTCCTAAGCCGCTACCAGTCGCTAAGCTATCGGCTTAGGGGCTTAGGACCTTGGCGACGGCAGCGGTGGCGGGACTAACTGTATGTGCGTCCGCCGGATGCACATACAGTTAGATGCTTCAGCGGAGCAGAGAGCTCCGCGGAGTAATCTGTGGCCGCAGTCAGGATGCAGCTCTGTGCGCGCCGGAGTGCACGGGCGGCGTGCGCGTCATTACGCTGCCCGCGCGCGGCCTGGTGACGTCACGCCGCTGAAGAAAAGACCGGGAGCAGCGACAGCGACAGCGGCAGGGAGCGAGGTCAGGTAAGTGCTGTCAGGGTATTACTTTTAATTAGCGCTATTCATGCTGGGGGTTATTATCTATTGTTATATGTGCAGGGAGGGGGGCTGTTATCTATTGTTATATGTGCAGGGAGGGGGGCTATTATCTACTGTTATATGTGCAGGGAGGGGGGCTATTATCTACTGTTATATGTGCAGGGAGGGATGCTATTATCTACTGTTATATGTGCAGGGAGGGGGGGGCTATTATCTACTGTTATATGTGCAGGGAGGGATGCTATTATCTACTGTTATATGTGCAGGGAGGGGGCTATTATCTACTGTTATATGTGCAGGGAGGGATGCTATTATCTACTGTTATATGTGCAGGGAGGGGCTATTATCTACTGTCATATGTGCAGGGAGGGGGGCTATTATCTACTTTTATATGTGCAGGGAGGGATGCTATTATCTACTGTTATATGTGCAGGGAGGGATGCTATTATCTACTGTTATATGTGCAGGGAGGGGGGCTATTATCTACTGTTATATGTGCAGGGAGGGGGGCTATTATCTACTGTTATATGTGCAGGGAGGGGGGCTATTATCTACTATTATATGTGCAGGGAGGGGGGCTATTATCTACTTATATACGTGCAGGGAGGAGCTATAATCTACCTACATATGTGCTGTGAGGCCTATAATCTACCTACATATGTGCTGTGAGGCCTATAAGCTACCTACATATGTGCTGTGAGGCCTATAAGCTACCTACATATGTGCTGTGAGGCCTATAAGCTACCTAAATATACACGTGCTGTGGGGCCTATAAGCTATCTATATACCTGCTGGGGGACCTAAACCTGCCTATATACCTGCTGGGGGACCTAAACCTGCCTATATACCTGCTGGGGGACCTAAACCTTCCTATATACCTGCTGGGGGACCTAAACCTGCCTATATACCTGCTGGGGGACCTAAACCTGCCTATATACCTACTGGGGGATCCATAACTTGCCTATATACCTACTGGGGGATCCATAACCTGCCCATATACCTGCTGGGGGATCCATAACCTGCCTATATACCTGCTGGGGGACATATAAACTACACACCTACCTACTGGGAGATATATAAAGTATATAACCACCTACTGGGGGGCGTATAACTTACTGGGGGACCCTTTTACCTTCACTGGGGGACACATAATTTACTGCGTTGTGAAGTCGCTAACAGTCGTTAAGCCGGTTGTTAAGGCCTCAGCTCAAGTCAGTTGATAAGAGTTAGCAATCGACTCCGCGGACTCCAGTCGGTTGTTAAGCCAGTTGTTAAGGCCTCAAGTCGATTGTTAGGACCTTAGCAATCGACTCCGGGGACTACTCAGCACCGTGCGGCATGGAGAATGAATAAAAAAATAATTTTTATTAAGTGTCAAACATTATCAGATAAAGAGCTGAAACCTATAAAAATAAATCAGTTAAATCCCTAACAACGCGTTTGTTGCCGAGACCGGCGCTACATAAGGAATTGCAATAGAGAGAATTGCCGGGAAATACAGTAATTAAAATTGTTTAAGCTATTCTGATTGGTCGGCATAAACCAGCCAATCAGAATAGGAGCGACAGTGGCCCATTCTAACCTATGGAGAAATATTGACCAATGATATTCAAAGGCGGGACAGTTCAAAATACAGTAAAAAGCAGAAACGAGCTGATTGGATGAAGCAGCGGGGGCTCGTCCAACTTAGGCAATCAGAGCGCGAGCTACTTTCTCATAGAGTTCTATGGGGAAAAGAAATTCCGAGCGAGCTCTGTGATTGGCCAAGTTAAAAGAGGCGCGGTTATTTGGACCAATGGGAGAGCGAGCGACGCTCCTATGGGTTTTCTAATGCAATCTGAAATAAAACTGTACATGCCCGAAATCAAGTGATAATACTGCCGAAGTTGTCCCGATGTTTATATAAAATTAATAATAATATGGGGGTAAAGTAAAAAAAAATATTAATTCAATAAAATCATGTTTATTCCCCCTTTGTTTGATTTTAATAGAGCAGTTCTGGGAGAAGTTAAAGCTCTTGTTTATCCAGATGTTATTCAAAACCTTACTCCTGAAGAGCTCAAGGCATTGAAAGACTTGAAGGAGAACAGAGATATAAGGCGACATGTATGATCGTGCTTTTCGCCCGTTTTTTGACGTATACCGCGCCTCCCGTCCCGAATCCCCCTGTCGGACACAGGGATGTGGTGTTAGGCGCAGCGTTCGCCACTTTCAGCTGCGCCTCGCATGAAGGGGCGGGCAATGGGCGCGGGGTAGGCGTTCCGCGGTGGAACGCGGCGCGCTCGAAAACTTCGAGGCATGTACGATCGCGAGTCGGCAAAGTGCGGCGCAATGCAGCGCTCGGCAGTTCCGATAGGCAGACCTAGTTTATTTTGGTCTAAATGCTCCGGCGGAAGCGAAGTGAAGCAAGAACGGAACATGCAAGGAAACATAGAAGATCGTATCCGAAATCTCGGCGCTCAGCTCCGTGCTGAAAACATTGTCAGAAAAAGAGCTCAAACCAAAATAATAAAAAATATTTTAAAAAAAAATCACTTTCCAAAAATCTATACCGGCGCAATATGCAGAATTAGGATATTGGAAATTGCCGGGAAATACAGTAATTCAAATTCTGAAAGCTATTCTCATTGATCAGCAGTAGTGTTGAGCGATTTTTATCGACAAAGTTGAAATCGGCAAGGTTTTTATGGTGATCGAAATTTCCAGATCATGCGATAATTAAGGTTAAAATCTGTGCATCATCTATTAAGATCGCGCCTTTTTCGGCGCTTCTGTAATTTTGGCGGCCAGCAAATGAGATTACAGAATAGAGCAGGGTGAGATGTGTGTGCGACGTCATGACTGGGATGTGTATGGTTGCGATTGGCTTTAAAAATCACATGACCTCGTTTTAACATAGAACAGCGTTTCCTGTTTCAGCCTCAGTGTCTCTCAGCGTCTCATAGGGATAGGACCGGCGTTCTGCCTGTGGCCAAACAGCTCAGCGAAATTAGTCTATTTCTGCACAGAGAAACCTCTACTATTAGCTGTGATCCTTCCAATTTAGTTAGATTAGGGATTTGAACATTTTATGTAGTTAGCTAGAGAATTTTAAAGCAGAATCTACCAATGTAAATTCACGGCGGTGGGAGCGGGGGGGGGGGGGGGGAGGGGCGGGGCGAACACAGACAAGCTCTATCTATAAAGAACACTGGATAAAGTTCACCAAGACTTAGTGTAGACATTGTAGTGGAATATCTTTATTATTAACAGTTTGCTATTGAAATATTTCCTGGATATTGGCAGCTGAACTTATATTGGATACACATCATTTCTAGTAATGCGGTCTCTTTGTTAGGTGCAAAACTCCACTTTTATTATCAGTATACATTTCAGACAGGTGTTCATTTTCAATTTTACCCATACACCTGTGACTGTTGATATATCCACCTTGCAGTTAAATTACAATCCAGCAATCTTGTAGTCAGCACAGGTTGTTTGTTGCCAAAAATACCGTGTATCGTACGAAAACATCACAGTTACGTGTTTTTTGACTTTTTGCGCACCCAGCATTGTTCATTGACGCAGCATCTACGTAAATCTTAAAACAGCAATTCTATATTCACCACAGGTGAATTGAAAGGTGCAAAAAATACACTTTATTATATCAAAACTTAACAGTTACGTGTTTTTTGACTTTTGCACAACCAGCATTGTTCATTGACGCAGCATCTACATAAATATTAAAACAGCAATTCTTATATTCACCACAGGTGATTGAAAGGTGCAAAAAATATCGTTTATTATACCAAAACATAACAATTACGTGTTTTTTGACTTTTGCACACCCAGCATTGTTCATTGACGCAGCATCTACGTAAATCTTAAAACAGCAATTCTATATTCACCACAGGTGAATTGAAAGGTGCAAAAAATATCGTTTATTATACCAAAACATAACAGTTACGTGTTTTTTGACTTTTGCGCACCCAGCATTGTTCATTGACGCAGCATCAACGTAAATCTTAAAACAGCAATTCTATATTCACCACAGGTGAATTGAAAGGTGCAAAAATATCGTTTATTATACCAAAACATAACAGTTACGTGTTTTTTGACTTTTGCACACCCAGCATTGTTCATTGACGCAGCATCTACATAAATATTAAAACAGCAATTCTACATTCACCACAGGTGAATTGAAAGGTGCAAAAATACCGTTTATTATACCAAAACATAACAGTTACGTGTTTTTTTACTTTTGCGCACCCAGCATTGTTCATTGACGCAGCATCTACGTAAATCTTAAAACAGCAATTCTATATTCACCACAGGTGAATTGAAAGGTGCAAAAAATACCGTTTATTATATCAAAACATAACAGTTACGTGTTTTTTGACTTTTGCGCACCCAGCACTGTTCATTGACGCAGCATTGACGCAGGGTCATGCTGTGGCCCAGGAAAGATATAGTCTATGTCCAGTGAAACTAAAATGGTGGCTGAAAGACTCCTTTTTCCGGCACTTTTTAAATCTGGTGGTCATGCAGGTTTGGAGCTCATGCTGCGTTCCAGGACAGGGATATTCAATGTCCAGTTCAAGTAAAATGATGGTTCAAATCCTACTGCCTTCTGGCACTTTTTAATTTGTGGGTCATGCAGGTTTAAGGGTCATGCTTTGGTACAAGACAGGGATAATGAATAGGCTGTCAGTTTTTTTTTCTGTGACTCTTGTTGCCTAATTGTGTTGCCTAAGATGTAGCACATATCCATTTGACTGTTGTGGATGTTAATTCCAGCTTCTCCAGCCCTGTTTGGGTATAAGAATGAAGGTGTTGTTCCTCTCCCATAGACTTTAATGGTCATCGGCGATAATCTATTATCGACTATCGGAAAACGTCTTGATAATTGATGATATCGACTATCGACCCGATGACGATAGTCGACATAATCGGTCATCACTACTGATAGGCTATTAAGATTTTGTAATAATGTCTTCGTATCCAAAAGAAACGAGGGGACACTCATCAGGATTGGTCTCAAAACCCAATCCAAATTTTGGGACAATGGTTCAGTAATGGAACCTTTCCCTGCCACAATTGGGCGACCCGGTGGATGCGTCAGTGATTTGTGTATTTTAGACCAGCCAATCAGAATAGGAGCAACAAAGACCCATTAAATCCTATGGAGAAGTTTTGACCAATCAAATCAAAATCAAAGGTGGGACAGTTCAAAATACAGTAAAAATGCAGAAAAGAGCTGATTGGCTGAGCTAGCGGGGGCTTTGCTATCCAGCCAATCAGAGCGCGAGCTACTTCTCCCATTTTAGTCTATGGAGAGATCGGTGCACTGAAATCTCGGCGCTCAGCACTAGTCCCCGGCGCCGCCGCCATCCGCCGCCGCCGCGATCGTTAGGGTCTAAGCCGCTACCAGTCGCTAAGCTATCGGCTTAGGGGCTTAGGACCTTGGCGACGGCAGCGGTGGCGGGACTAACTGTATGTGCGTCCGCCGGATGCACATACAGTTAGATGCTTCAGCGGAGCAGAGAGCTCCGCGGAGTAATCTGTGGCCGCAGTCAGGATGCAGCTCTGTGCGCGCCGGAGTGCACGGGCGGCAGGGCGCGTCATTACGCTGCCCGCGCGCGGCCTGGTGACGTCACGCGCTGAAGAAAAGACCGGGAGCAGCGACAGCGACAGCGGCAGGGAGCGAGGTCAGGTAAGTGCTGTCAAGGTATTACTTTTAATTAGCGCTATTCATGCTGGGGGTTATTACTATTGTTATATGTGCAGGGAGGGGGGATATTTATTTTTGTTATATGTGCAGGAGGGGGGCTATTATCTACTGTTATATGTGCAGGGAGGGGGGCTATTATCTACTTTTATATGTGCAGGGAGGGATGCTATTATCTACTGTTATATGTGCAGGGAGGGGGGGTATTATCTACTGTTATATGTGCAGGGAGGGATGCTATTATCTACTATTATATGTGCAGGGAGGGGGCTATTATCTACTGTTATATGTGCAGGGAGGGATGCTATTATCTACTGTTATATGTGCAGGGAGGGGCTATTATCTACTGTCATATGTGCAGGGGAGGGGGCTATTATCTACTATTATATGTGCAGGGAGGGATGCTATTATCTACTGTTATATGTGCAGGGAGGGATGCTATTATCTATTGTTATATGTGCAGGGAGGGGGGCTATTATCTACTGTTATATGTGCAGGGAGGCGGGCTATTATCTACTGTTATATGTGCAGGGAGGGGGCTATTATCTACTATTATATGTGCAGGGAGGGGGGCTATTATCTACTTATATACGTGCAGGGAGGAGCTATAATCTACCTATATATGTGCTGTGAGGCCTATAATCTACCTACATATGTGCTGTGAGGCCTATAAGCTACCTACATATGTGCTGTGAGGCCTATAAGCTACCTACATATGTGCTGTGAGGCCTATAAACTACCTAAATATACACGTGCTGTGGGGCCTATAAGCTATCTATATACCTGCTGGGGGACCTAAACCTGCCTATATACCTGCTGGGGGACCAAAACCTGCCTATATACCTGCTGGGGGACCTAAACCTTCCTATATACCTGCTGGGGGACCTAAACCTGCCTATATACCTGCTGGGGGACCTAAACCTGGCTATATACCTACTGGGGGATCCATAACTTGCCTATATACCTACGGGGATCCATAACCTGCCCATATACTGCTGGGGGATCCATAACCTGCCTATCTTCCTGCTGGGTGTCATATAATCGACACACCTACCTACTGTGAGATATATAAAGTATATAACCACCTACTAGAGGACGTATAACTTACTGGGGGACCCTTTTACCTTCACTGGGGGACACATAATTTACTGCGTTGTGAAGTCGCTAACAGTCGTTAAGCCGGTTGTTAAGGCCTCAGCTCAAGTCAGTTGATAAGAGTTAGCAATCGACTCCGCGGACTCCAGTCGGTTGTTAAGCCAGTTGTTAAGGCCTCAAGTCGATTGTTAGGACCTTAGCAATCGACTCCGGGGACTACTCAGCACCGTGCGGCATGGAGAATGAATAAAAAAATAATTTTTATTAAGTGTCAAACATTATCAGATAAAGAGCTGAAACCTATAAAAATAAATCAGTTAAATCCCTAACAACGCGTTTGTTGCCGAGACCGGCGCTACATAAGGAATTGCAATAGAGAGAATTGCCGGGAAATACAGTAATTAAAATTGTTTAAGCTATTCTGATTGGTCGGCATAAACCAGCCAATCAGAATAGGAGCGACAGTGGCCCATTCTAACCTATGGAGAAATATTGACCAATGATATTCAAAGGCGGGACAGTTCAAAATACAGTAAAAAGCAGAAACGAGCTGATTGGATGAAGCAGCGGGGGCTCGTCCAACTTAGGCAATCAGAGCGCGAGCTACTTTCTCATAGAGTTCTATGGGGAAAAGAAATTCCGAGCGAGCTCTGTGATTGGCCAAGTTAAAAGAGGCGCGGTTATTTGGACCAATGGGAGAGCGAGCGACGCTCCTATGGGTTTTCTAATGCAATCTGAAATAAAACTGTACATGCCCGAAATCAAGTGATAATACTGCCGAAGTTGTCCGATGTTTATATAAAATTAATAATAATATTGGGGTTAAGTAAAAAAAATATTAATTCAATAAAATCATGTTTATTCCCCCTTTGTTTAATTTTAATAGAGCAGTTCTGGGAGAAGTTAAAGCTCTTGTTTATCCAGATGTTATTCAAAACCTTACTCCTGAAGAGCTTAAAGCATTGAAAGAATTGAAGGAGAACAGAGATATAAGGCGACATGTATGATCGTGCTTTTCGCCCGTTTTTTGACGTATACCGCGCCTCCCGTCCCGAATCCCCCTGTCGGACACAGGGATGTGGTGTTAGGCGCAGCGTTCGCCACTTTCAGCTGCGCCTCGCATGAAGGGGCGGGCAATGGGCGCGGGGTAGGCGTTCCGCGGTGGGACGCGGCGCGCTCGAAAACTTCGAGGCATGTACGATCGCGAGTCGGCAAAGTGCGGCGCAATGCAGCGCTCGGCAGTTCCGATAGGCAGACCTAGTTTATTTTGGTCTAAATGCTCCGGCGGAAGCGAAGTGAAGCAAGAACGGAACATGCAAGGAAACATAGAAGATCGTATCCGAAATCTCGGCGCTCAGCTCCGTGCGGAAAACATTGTCAGAAAAAGAGCTCAAACCTCAATAATAAAAAATATTTTAAAAAAAAATCACTTTCCAAAAATCTATAACGGCGCAATATGCAGAATTAGGATATTGGAAATTGCCGGGAAATACAGTAATTCAAATTCTGAAAGCTATTCTCATTGATCAGCAGTAGTGTTGAGCGATTTTTATCGACAAAGTTGAAATCGGCAAGGTTTTTATGGTGATCGAAATTTCCAGATCATGCGATAATTAAGGTTAAAATCTGTGCATCATCTATTAAGATCGCGCCTTTTTCGGCGCTTCCTGTAATTTTGGCGGCCAGCAAATGAGATTACAGAATAGAGCAGGGTGAGATGTGTGTGCGACGTCATGACTGGGATGTGTAGGGTTGCGATTGGCTGGAAAAATCACATGACCTCGTTTTACATAGAACAGCGTTTCCTGTTTCAGCCTCAGTGTCTCTCAGCGGCTCATCGGGCTAGGACCGGCGTTCTGCCTGGGGCCAAACAGCCCCAGCGAAATTAGTCTATTTCTGCACAGAGAAACCTCTACTACTAGCTGTGATCCTTCCAATTTAGTTAGATTAGGGATTTGAACATTTTATGTAGTTAGCTAGAGAATTTTAAAGCAGAATCTACCAATGTAAATTCACGGCGGTGGGAGCGGGGGGGGGGGGGGGGGGGGAGGGGCGCGGGCGAACACAGACAAGCTCTATCTATAAAGAACACTGGATAAAGTTCACCAAGACTTAGTGTAGACATTGTAGTGGAATATCTTTATTATTAACAGTTTGCTATTGAAATATTTCCTGGATATTTGGCAGCCTGAACTTATATTGGATACACATCATTTCTAGTAACTGCAGGTCTCTTTGTTAGGTGCAAAACTCCACTTTTATTATCAGTATACATTTCAGACAGGTGTTCATTTTCAATTTTACCCATTACACCTGTGACTGTTGATATATCCACCTTGCAGTTAAATTACAATCCAGCAATCTTGTAGTCAGCACAGGTTGTTTGTTGCCAAAAATACCGTGTATCGTACGAAAACATCACAGTTACGTGTTTTTTGACTTTTGCGCACCCAGCATTGTTCATTGACGCAGCATCTACGTAAATCTTAAAACAGCAATTCTATATTCACCACAGGTGAATTGAAAGGTGCAAAAAATACACTTTATTATATCAAAACTTAACAGTTACGTGTTTTTTGACTTTTGCACAACCAGCATTGTTCATTGACGCAGCATCTACATAAATATTAAAACAGCAATTCTATATTCACCACAGGTGAATTGAAAGGTGCAAAAAATATCGTTTATTATACCAAAACATAACAATTACGTGTTTTTTGACTTTTGCACACCCAGCATTGTTCATTGACGCAGCATCTACGTAAATCTTAAAACAGCAATTCTATATTCACCACAGGTGAATTGAAAGGTGCAAAAAT
>JAODAL010053407.1:0-25311 GCA_025379985.1 Phyllomedusa bahiana | reverse complement strand
GGGGGGGCAGTGACCCCCCTAATGGACCCAGCCCATTTCCCCGCTACTTGACGTGCTGCCTGGCGACAGATGGCAAGGGGCTGGGGCAGTCCTCCCGCTGCTAAAGTGATGGGAAGTCAGAAGGAGAAATAGTCAGACAGTCCGGGTAAATATCAAATAGGAACGCCAAAGCCACAAAACAGAACCAGAGGGAAAAAACGTAACAAGCCGAGGTCAAGAGCCAAAACGGAAGCGAAGCACAAAATCAGGAGACAAGCCGGGTTAAGGAGAACAAGCCGAGGTCAGGTACACAGGTAAGCAAAACACAATAACTGAACAGGAAACACAAGGTAGCCAGGAACATCACAGGCGCAGCAGTCAGCTTTCAGGGAGTTTAAATGGGATTCCTGGATACCGCCCCTGCAGCTGATTGGAGCGGCCTCCGGGTCCTCCCATTGGCTGGTGCACTCGCCCCCTGTCAGGAGTGGCTGGGCCCCTGTCACTCACAGATCTGTCAGCAGCAAGTGTATCAGGGAGGGAGCGCACATCAGCTGTTGCAGCCTGTCTGCAGTCTGAGCACAGCTTAGCCCTGACAGCAAGGAGGCAAAAAGTAAAAACATGTTCTGGTTATTAACTACTTTTCAGGCATTCGGCTTAAGGAGTTAAGGATTCACACACAACATTTTTGGAAAAATTTGATTTTTTGTTGCTGTTTTTCAGTCAAGTTCAGAGTGGTGCAAGCAAAAAAAGATGTTAAAAGGGGTTGTCTTACTATGCTTTTTCACAGAGCCATAGGCAGCTTAGATTCATATTTCCTGCCTCTTCAGGGTTAGGCTGTGGGTGGTTCTTTAGCAGTGATTGGCATATGAGCTCCATATTCCCAGTTCTTCTAATTGTACTGGCATGAGAGTAGGAACTGTTAAATATAGAGCAGAAAGCTTCAGACCTCAAAATAAACAAAAGTCATTAATTTTCTTTGTTTGTGAGAGAAAATACACTCGCTTCTCAAGCTGCTGCCAGTCCTCTGTGCCATCCTGTGGTGATGCCACACCCTACTTTCAGATCAGGCAAAGAGCATAGAGAGAAGGGAAGAGCAGGTTGGTAACTAAGAGAAACTTGTGTGCACTCAGAGTAGGTAAAATCTTTCTTATCTCATCAACAAGGCAAAATAAGCAAAGCAATGTATTTGGAAAAAGTCTTCATTTACCAATCCCTACCTGTTTAAAGCTCATCTTTGTGATGAGACAAGTCCTTTTTTATATTTTCCTTTCCTTTCTAACCCACTTCTGACTGGTGTAAAAAACTAAATGAAGAACTGTACAAAACATTGCAAATTTTTTTACTCACTTCTCTTTACAAAATCCACTTTTGGTATTGGCAAGAAAACAAAAAACATTCTTACCAAAAGCTTGGGGTAAACAAAGTGAACTACAATTTTATACACAGATCTTTAAAATGGCATTTGCTATCAGCACAATTGATGTTGAAAACTGAAAAACAGGAATCTGAAGAGGAAGTAGCCAAGTTTACAAGGTCTTTTTTTAGAATATAGTATGTTGTCTTCCTTTCAGGAAGCTTACATCAGACATTTGTTATCTGAACCCATCTTGAAAATAATAATAATGATGATCCAAAGAAACATCAGAGCAGCTGCAAGATTGTTACACATTTTTGTTGCACTCACTGAAACATTCCCTCCACTCCTACTAGATGTGGTGACCCCTTTCACAACTTGAAAACATGACAACTGGTTATTACAGGCAATCGCCAAATATTTATCGCTATAATTCTGATGTAGCAGAGATGGTGGTACATTCAGGAGGACTCTCATATGTTTCCTTTTCTCAGTCAGAGAAGAACTCTGCACCAAAAGGGAATTGTACATTAGTTTTCTGGAATGCAAAAGTCGCAAATTTTTGCATAAATTACATTTACACAAACATGTATGGCTTTTTACAATGATGAGTAAAAGGTAATGAAAAAGAGGATTTGGCTCAATTATACTGGGTGGGAACTTTCACAGCCTTACAGATTTACTATAATTTACATCAGAAATTGGTGTACAGACAGTCACGGATGTGATGAATTTATTAATAGTCGTCCTTATCATTGAGACAGGCATGTGAAAAGCCAGTCTAAGTAATTTGTCCCGGTATCCCAATGTTTTTCTATTGAAAAGACAATGGTGGGAATTAATCAACTTATAAATCAGTGTACACTTCTTAATACATTTGACGTATCTTACTCCTGTGCTGTGTTCATTAAGACTGGTGTTACATACTGATGAATAAATTAATTCCAATAAAAGAATTCCTACCAAATTATATACTAAACATATAGGGCGACATGTCCCATTAGGTCTGCACCATTGTTTTGTGTATTTTGTAGTACTGTAGATATTATCAGCTCTGAGTTCACACTGGTTTCTCTAGGTTACCATCATGCTCTCCCCTTCTCTCTCTCTGCTAGCAGGGATGAAGTTACCATAGGTTGAACTGCCGGCAGCTTAAAGGGGTTTTGCCACGATGTAATGTTGACGTGGATATCTCCAAAATGGGGATTTAATCACTTTTCTAAATATATGTGATTACAAAAATTGCAGTCTGAGAGAGCTACAGGCTGCCTTACCTGCCCTTAGTTACTTAAAACCTTCTATTAGATACGACCTGACAAGAGCTGCTGGCCGGGCTTGCGCAGAGAACACTTCTTATCTGATGAAAGAGAGCTGAAGAAGCTTTCAAGGCACCGGGTAGAAAGCTGTTATTTTTTGTATACTGAATCCACTAGTTGTAGTTTGATTATCTGAGTAGATCCCTGCTTTATCTGATGACAGGGAACATGAAGAAGCTTTCAAGCTGCTGTGAATAAAAGGTGTTGTCTTTTGTATACAGAATCCACTAGTTGTAGTTTGATTATTTGAGTGAACATTTCACACGATCCCTTATGCATGGCTCTGTGCTCTGGCTGTGTCTTTCGCTCTCTCAGCTCAGCATGGCTTGTTTACCATTGCTTCTTAGCAAATAAGGCACGTCCTGGCAAAACCCCTTTAAAAACATGTGTCATGTGTGTTATCTCAAACAAGTAATTAGTCTCCTTTGTTAGTTTATTTTGAGCTGTGTAGCTCTCTGCACTTATAGATAACATCTCCTGCACTCATGTCAGTGTTTTTAGAAGATCTGTAAATGCTGAGCTGATATGCTAATCACTGTTATGTAACCACTCACAGTCTGACCAGAAAGAGACAGGATGCATGAATCTGAACCTGTTTTTGGCTCAGTGAAACAACTAGGTGAGACAAATCTTTGTAGTGTGCTGGAAAGTAATGTGTTAAAGTGCTGGCTGCAAAATGTTACAATATTGTATATATATGGCTGGGTGCTGGGAGTGGCTCAGGTAGTCTTTGTCAGGGCTTCATGTAATAAAGAAAGCAGCCTCAACTATGGTCTGAGTACATACACTACACCCTTAGAAAGCATTATGGACCTCGGGAATAGCTAGCGCTCTCTGCTCCGCAGACAGTGTCGGACTGGCTCAGTGGAGGATCGCTGGATCCTCCGGTAAGCTACAGGTCCGACTCAGCTGGGCAGCACCGCGATGAAGTGAGCTCATCGCAACGCTGCCTCTCCTCAGACGCACAGCCCGTCATAGGCTGTGCACCCGAGGAGCGTCCCCGCGCTTGAGGCGTGGCCGGAAGTGGAGTGCGCGTTCGTTTAGCAGGTAAGGTGATTATTAATGTTATTATTTTACCTGCCTGAGAGTGCCACTATTTACCTGACTGAGAATGCCCCTTGCTATATACCTGCCTGAGATGCCCCTAGCTATATACCTGCCTGAGAGTGCCCCTATATACCTGCCTGAGAATGCCCCTAGCTATATACCTGCCTGAGAGTGCCCCTATATACCTGCCTGAGAGTGCCCCTAGCCACAAATCTGCCTGAGAATTCCCCTATATACCTGCCTGAGTGCCCCTATATCTATATACCTGCCTGAGTGCCTCTACATCTATATACCTGCCTGTGCCCCAATATACTTGCCTGAGCGTGCCCCTATATCTATTTACCTTCCTGAGTGACCCTATATCTATATACCTGCCTGAGAGTGACCTTATATCAATATACCTGCCTGAGTGACCCTATATTTATATACCTGCCTGTCTAAGGGGACAATATCTATATACCTGCCTGACTGAGAAGACATATATATATACCTGCCTAACTGATGGGGACCTATATATACACCTGCCTAATTGAGGGGACATATATACCTGTCTAACTGCAGGGACCTATATAGCTTCCTATCTGAGGGGACGTATATACCTGTCTAACTGAGGGGACTTATATACCTATAATTAAGGAGTTGCTGGAAATGTGAGGATTCTAAGATATTTGTGTCCAAATCTGCAGGGACGAGTATTGGCCGGGAGAAATCAGCAGGAAGGTGTGAACCGGATGGAGAAGAAAAGGGAAAGTGAACGACTCCGATCAGAAAAGACGTCTTCTGTGAGTCACTAAACGTAACTGCAGTGTAATCACTTATATTTCTGCTGAGCCTAAATACAACTAGTATCTACCACTATATAGTCCCTGTATGGCAGTAATATACATCTGTTCAACTGATGGTCAAATGTGGTGGTCGCGTTCTGTCAGGGTCTTGCAGGATTATGTGATCCTTAAGTAGCAATAGATTTGGGTCTTGGTTTTGTAGGAGTGTTTTTTAGTAACAATCATTTGTCTGGTAGATTTTCTCCATGTATAGGTGGATTATTTGGTGATTGTTATTTATAAGGTATTGCACTGTCATACATAGGTGAGCGATTTTGAAAAAGCTAATTTGTCATTGTGCAGTGACTGCTGAGGAGATGGACAGGATCTAGGTGGAATATGCAGAAAGTTAGTGACAGGACCTGGTGCAGGGGCGAGAGGAATTAGTGTGGTGGAGGTGGCAATTTTTTGGGAGCGAGGGGGGTCGCCATTGGCTGTACTTGCCTAAGGCACCAAAATGCCTTGTCCCGGCCCTGCACCAGGCCACGCCTTTAACCACCTCCATAGTGCACAATATTTGAGGCCATGCCTCTAAGAACCCCTAAGTACATTTGTCTAGGATTCCTGGTACATTCACCACTTGGGGTCGCAATGCTTATAGGGCCCTTACGCAACTGCCTTGTGTTCCCAATGGATAAGATGACTCTGCATACAATATCATGATATATATAACGTATAATCTATATTTAAAGAGGTTGTCTCACAATGCTGTTTCACAGAGCCACATGCAGCTTCAGATTCATAGTTATTCACTCCTTCTGGTTAGGTTGTGGGTGGTTCCATACAGGGTCATTTCAAGGCTAAATTGCACTCAGGGCGGGGTGATGAAATCCTCCCCACCCCAGTTAACATGTTGCAGCATGCTGCAACACATTACATTACCATTAACCAGTGCCTTAATATACAAAAAACTATAACATAAAGTTGTATGTATAAAACTACTAAATAATAGTCATAAAATTATTGAATAACACTGCTATAACCAGAATCCTAAGTCTAATGCTACCAATAATCCACTAAGATCAATTACCGCCACACCACGACCACATATCACCACCACATAGTGGCTGAATAAAACCACCACATATCACCACCTAATAGTGACTGAATAATACTGACACACAATGACCACATATCACTACACCATAGTGACTGAATAATACAACATACCATTACTGAATATCAACCACTATACTGCGACCAATGTTACCGCCATATATTGATCATACTGTGGTAGCTACCAGTTGCAAAAAGGCTCTCTGCACACATATAAGTGCTTATAATAAAGTTGTATGAAGGAACTCATGGGAAATGTCTTCTCTGATGAGTCGTTTTCTTCTCTGATGAGTTGTTCTCTTTACCTTTTTTTGGCAATCTGGTTCTTGCGCCCACGACTCTTTACTGTAGAATGTACCAAACTTAGACTGCTACTTTTCCAGCATTTCCCTACCAATTTCTATCTCTATCAGACCCCCATTTGTGCACCAAGTTTAAGCCTTGTTTTGTGTCTCCATATAAGAGGTAGTTAAATCCCCCAATATAATATGTAGGTATACCCGCAAACTAGGTAGGCAGATAGGTAAGCCCATTTTTAGGTAGGTAGTCCTCAATTAGGTAAGTATATAGCTCCCTGATAGAATTATAGGTCCCCCAATAGGTAGTATTTAGGTCTCCTATTAAGTAGAAAAGTAGTTATATAGGCCCCCAACAATAAGTAGGAATATAGGTCCCTAGTATGTAGTTATATAGGCCACCTGTAGGTAGGTAGATAAGTATATAGAGCCTTTGTATATAGCTTGAAATATAGGCCCGCTAAGCTATGTATATCGGACAAAATCCACAAATACCAGCATAGAAAATAACTTTAATGATATAGTATACTAAAATACATATAAAAAACTAAGCCTAAAGCAAACCCTATAACTTAACCCCTAAAAAAACTATCGCTACCTATACAGAAATGGGGAAAGCCACCCTGATACCCGGAACCTAACTCCCAATTTCCCTAATAAAACCCCTACAAAGAACAAATCTGTAAACGTCCCCTCCCAAGCAAATAAAAATATATACACAACAAGATTCCCTATAAAAGATATAATAAAGCTACCCTTTGAGGATAATAAAAAAGCTACACCTTCCCTCCTGAAAAACAAATAAACAGGCACCCAAAATAAAAAAAAAAAACCAACGGTTTTGCCCCCCCCTTAAAATTTAAAAAGAGGCCCCATCAGGGAACAGATAAAGCAAATGGGGAAAAAATAAAAAATTACAAAAACCCAAAAAAAGGGACACAAATAACAGATTTTCACTAAATAACAGAAAACCCTTTAAACGCCCCCTTGGGATAGATGAACCAAAAATAAAAAATTCATTAAAAGGTTTCCAAAATTTTTTCAGGGGAAAATCTAAATATCACTGAAACCTTTCCTGACCAAAGATAGATAAAGGGTTTAGCTAGGGGTATACTGGGGGTTTGTAGAAATGAAAATTTTTAATTGGGGCCTTTTGGGGGATCCCTTTTTTTTAGGGGGGGACGGTTTGGAAGCTCCCCATTTTAAATAACTTTTTGCCCCTGAAAGGTTTTTGCGGCATTTTTATTTTTTTTAACCCCCCCATCCTGCCCCTTTCTTATGACAAGACCCAAAAAATTACCATTTGGGGCCCTTTTGCTAAATTTTATAGGTAAATTTTGAGGCCGATTAAACAACCCTTGGCTGCAAAACGCAAACCCACAACTTTTTATAGAACCCCTTTAATTTTTTTTGCAAATGGGATTAAAAATTTAAAATTTTTTTCAAGGAAATCTGTTAAAAGGGGTTTTAAGGAAAAACCCCTGGCAGAAAAAACACAAATCACTACTGTTGTAAAACCCCTATTTTTTTGCAACTAGAAAATTTGGATTAAAAAATAAAATTTTTTTTCAATGGAATATCTGTTAAACCCGGGGGTTTTAAAGGAAAAACCCCTGGCACCCAAAAACAGCAACCCAATACTTTTTTGTGAAATCCCTACCCTTTTGGCAAGGGTTGGTAACCTTTGTCTTCCCCACGGGCTGAAAATTCCCAAAAAAGGGCAGCCCATCCCTTTTTTGGGAAAAACTCAGCCCTGAAGATTTGAAAGATAAAAGGAATATTTTAAAAATTTCAAAAAATTTTTTTCCTTGTAAAATTCCCTACCCCCCCCCTTTAACTGAAACACCCCCCAAAAAAAATCTTTAACTAGAAAAAGGGCTTTTCTTTAAATTTAAAAAATCCGGCTGGGGGGAAAAAAATTAAACCCGGGGGAACCCCCCCACGGGGGCCCAAATGGGCCAAATTTTCCCAAGAAATGCAGGAACCCCAAAAAAAAGAGCCTTGTTTGTGTTTTCATTAAAAAATTTTGGAGAAAGTAAAAAGTCAAAATGGAAAAATTTCAAAAAAAAAAAGGAAAATAAAAAAGGGGGGTAAATTACATGGGGAAAAAGGGGTAGTACCAAAAAAGTTTTTTAACCCAACATCCTCATTTTAACCCTTCCCCTTTTTGGGGCCCCCTTCCCCACCTTTAATGTTGGGGCAAATGGAAAAAGAAGCAAATGAAAAAAAAAAGATGCGGCCTTTTTCCCCCTTAACCCCCGGCCCTTTTTCTTTTCCGGAAAAAGTTTTTTTCTGCCTTTTTTCCTTTGGAAAAATAAAAAATTTGCCCTAACAACCATTTTCCCGGAACTTTTTTCCCTCTTAACCTTGTTTCCTTTTAAAAAATTTTTTAAAAAAATCCCTTGTTTTTTGTTATTAATTTTTAAAAATTAAAAATTTTTTTTTTAACTTAAAAATTTTGGGGGGGCCAAATTGGGCAAATTTCTGCCACGGGCAAAAAAGTCAAAATTTTTTTAAGTTTTTTTTACATAATTAAGGGTTAAAAAAGACATTTTTAAACAGATTTTAAGGAAAAATTCCCAAAAAAACTTTTAAAGGGGTCCCCCGCCCTTTTTTTGGGGGGTTATGGATTTGAAGAAACCAAAAAAACTTAAACTAACCCCAAAAACCCCCTTTAAAAGAAAACAAAAATTTTGGGTTTTAAACCCCTTTTTTTAAAAATTAAAGAAAATTAGGGGAAAAAATTTTAAAACCTTTTTTTTAAAAATTTTCATTTTTTTTTTTTAAATTTTTTTTTAAATTTTTTTTTTTATACTTAAAAAAATTTTTTATTTTTTTTTTTTTTAAAATTTTTTTTTTTTTTAGAATTTTTTTTTTTTTTTTATTTTTAATATTTTTTTTTTAAAAATTTTTTTTAATATTTTTTTTTATTTTTTTTTTTTTTTTTTTTTTTTTTTTTTTTTTTTTGAATTTTTTTTTTTTGTTTTATTTTTTTTTTAATTTTTTTAAATTTTTTTTTTTTATTTTTTTTTTTATTTTTTTTTTTTTTTTTTTTTTAATTTTTTTTTTTTTTTTTTTTTTAAATTTTTTTTTTTTATTATTTTTTTTTTTTTTTTTTCGTTTCTCTTTTTTTTTTTTTTTTTTTTTTTTTTTTTTTTTTTTTTTTTATTTTTGAAAATTTTTTTTTTTAAACCCATTATTCACGGAACAGGGTTGATGTGCCCCTTTGTTAAAAGAAACTCCAGGGGTTGTTTCCCCCAAAATTTCGTAATTTTTAGGACATCCTATTTTGACCATAATGCACTGTTTGGCTAACCACAAGCTTCAAATAAAGGATCACCTAAGGACTCTGGGGGTCTCATTTTCAATGCGATTTTATTCAGATGCCATTTCGGGTTTTGCGGGTTTTTTAAAACTTAAAAACCCCACTAAAAAAAACCTCATATTGGAATTTTTAAAACCCTTTAAGGAAAAAAATTCAAGGGTTTGTAGTAAATATATTGACCCCACAGGTGTATAAAAAAATAAAAAACATTTTTTTTTTCAAAAAGAAATCCGGGAAAAAAAAAGGCCCCCCAAAATTTTGTTTTCAATTTCTTCCAAGTTCAGCGGGACCCTATATATGGGGTGTAAACGGGCTTTTTTGGGTGCATGGTAAGCCCCAAAAGGGGGGGAGAAACTTTTTGGTTTTTTTGGAAAAAAAAGATTTTGGGGGGTGCCTTGTCTCATTTGAAAACCCCCAAATTTCCCAGAAGTCCCCCAAATTTAGGATTCAAAAACCCTCCTGGTCTTATTTGGGGGGGAATTGTAAAATTTTGGGCGTACGGGGTTTTCCCTATTTTTTTTTTTTAGCATTGGGCCTTTAAAAAATGGGGCACGAGGAAGCATTCCATCATTTTTTTTTGGGGTTTTTCATTTTTATAATTTTTGCCGCACAGGAAACTTTATTAGGGTGGGTTGAAATTAAAATTAAAATAAAAATTTTATATAGTTTAAAAATGTTTTATTATTTTTAATTTTTAAAAAATTGCTTTTTTAAAAAAAATTCCCATTTTCTTTATTTTTTGCCCAAATTTCTGAAAACCAAAATTTTTTATTTTTCGGGTATCCCAAAAGCTAAATTTTTGGGCCCTTTTTTTTGTTTAAATTTACAGGTACCATTAGGGGGTTTTCATATGACATTTGATCATTTTTTTTTTTAATTTTTTTTTTTGGGGGGTTTTGAACAAAATACAGCACCCCCAGTGGTTTTTTTTATTTTTATTTTTTTACAGTGGTCATTGTTTTTTTTAAAAGAAAAGCTAGCTTTTTTAAAGCGGCTTTTTTCAAATTTTTTTTTTTTTTTTTTTTGCCCAAAAAAAACCAAAAAAAAAAAAAAAATTTTTTTTTTTTTTTTTTTTATATTTTTTAAAGGGGGGGGGGGTTTTTTTTGGGGGGGGGGGAAAAAATTTTTTTTTTTTTGGGGGGTTTTGGGGGGTTTTTTTTTTTTTTTTTTGGGGGGGAAAAAAAAAAATCCCCGGAAATTTTTTTTTTTTTTAAAATTTTTTCCGAAATTTTTTTTTTTTAAATTTTTAAAAGGGCAAATTTTTTCCATTCCCTTTTTTTTTTTTTAAAAGGGGAAAACTTTTTAAAAACCCCTTTTTTTTTGGAAAAAAATTTTTTTTTAAAAAATTTTTTCCCCCCCTTTTTAATTCCCAAAAAAAGGGGGGCCCCCCCCCAAAAAAATTTTTCTTAAATTTTTTTTTTTTAAAAAAAAATTTTTTTTCCCCCTTTTTCCTTTTTTTGGGAAAAAAGAAAAATTTTTTTTTTTTAAAGGGTTTCCCCCTTTAAAGTAAAAAAATTTTTTTTTTAATTTTAAAAAAAAATTTTTTCCCCCCAAAAAAAAACCCCCCTTTTTTTTAACCCTTTTTTTTTTTTTAAAAAAAAGGATTTAATTTTTTTTTTTTGTTATTTTTTTGGTTTTTGTCTTTTTTTTTTAAAAAATTTTTCCTTTTTTTTGTGGGGTTTTCCCCCCCTTTTTTTTTTTTTTTTTTTTCCCCGCCCAAAAAATTTTTTTTGGGGGCCCAAAAAAAAACCCTTTCCCCCCATTTAAGGGGTTGGGGTTAAAAATTTTTTTTTTTTTTTTTTTCCCCCCCCCCCCCCTTTTTTCTGCCCAAAAAGGGGGGGAAAATTTTTTTTCCCCCAAATTTTTTCCTTTTTTCCCCAAAAATTTTTTTTCCCCCCAAAAAAACCCCCCCTTTTTTTTTATAAATTTTTTCCCCCCCCTTTTTTTTTTGGGGGTTTTTTTTTGGGGGGGAAAAAAAATTTTTTTTTTTTTTTTTCCCCCTTTTAAACCCCCCCCGGGGCCCCGTTTTTTTTAAAAAAAAAATTTTAAAAATTTTTTGGGGGGAAAACCCCTTTTTAAAAAAATTTAAAAATTTAAATTAAAAATTTTTTTCCTTTTTTTAAAGGGGTTTTTTTTTAAAAAAAAAAAAACCCAACCCTTTTTTAAAAAATTTTTTTTGGGGGTTTAAAAAAATTTTTTTTTTTTAAAAAAAAAAAATTTCCCCCCCCCCCTTTTTCAAAAAAACCCAAAAAAATTTTTTTTTCCTTTTTTTTGGGGGGTTTTTTTAAATTTTTTTTAATAGGAAAGGGGGGGGAAAAAAAAAAAAAAAATTTTTTTTTTAAAAATCCTTTTTTTTTTTCCCCTTTTTTAAAAAAAGGTTTCCGGCCTTTTTTTTTTTTTTGGGGGGGAAAAAATTTTTTTTTAAAAAAAATTTTTTTTTTTCCCCTTTTGGGGGGGGGCCCCCCCGGGGTTTTTTTTTTTTTCCTTTCCCGGGGGGAAAAAATTTTTAAAAATTTTTTTAAAATTTTTTCCCCCCCGGGGGTTAAAAAATTTTAAAAAAAAATTTTAAAAATTTTTTTTTTTTTTCCCCCCCCCCCTTTTTTTTTTTTTCCCCCAAATTTTTTTAAATTTTTTTAAAAAAAAAAAAAATTTTTTTTTTTTTTTTTCCCCCCTTAGGGTTTTTTTTTTAAATTTTTCCCCCCCCCTTTTTTTTTTTTTTTTTCCCCTTTTTTTTTTTAAAAAAAATTTCCCTTTTTTTTTTTTTTTTTTGTTTAAAAAAAAATATTTTTTTTTTTTTTCCCCCCTTTTTTTCCCCCCGGTTTTGGGTTTTTTTTAAAAACCCTTTTTTAAGTTTGGGATTTTAAAAAATTTTATTAAAATTTTTTTTTAAACCCCTTTTTTTTTTTTTAAAAAGGTTTTTTTCCGGGAAAAAAAAAAAGGGGGATTAAAAAATTTTGGAAAAATTTTCCCGGAAATTTTCCCGGGGGGGCCCCCCCCCCCAATTGGGAAACCGCCCTTTTTTTTTTAAATTTTTTTTGGGGGTTTTTCCCCAAAATTTTTTTTAAAAATTTTTAAAAAAGGGCCCCCAAAATTTTAAAAAATTAAAAAAAAATTTTTCCTTTTTTAAAAAAAAAAACCCCAAAAAAAAATTTTAAAAAAATTTTAAAAAAAAAAACCCCTAAAAATTTTTTTTTTTTAAATTTTTAAAAAAACAATTTTTAAAAAAATTTTTTTAAAAAAAAAAAAATTTTTAAAAAAAAAAAAAAACTTTTTTTTTTTTTTTTTTAAATAAAAAAATTTAAAAATTTTTTTTTAGGACCTTTTAAAATTTTAAAAAAAATTTTTTTTATTTTAAAAAAAAAAAAAAAATTTTTTTTTTTTCCCCTTTTTTTTTAAAAAAAAATTTTTTTTTTAAAACCCCTTAGGAAATTTTTTTTTAACCCCCAAAAACCCTTTTTCAAAATTTTTTTTTGTATTTTTTTTAAAATTTTTTTTGGGGGGTTTTTTCTGGGGGGAAAAAAAAAAGGGGGGAAAGGGGGAAAAAAAAACGGGTTTTGGGGGGTTTTAAAAACCCCCTTTTTTTTTAAAAAAAAACGGGAAAAAAATTACTTTTTGGGGGGTTTAAACCAAAAAAATTTAAACAGGGGCCCCCCAAAAAAAAAAAAAAAAACCCCCTTCAAAAAAAAAGGGAAAGGGCCCCCCAAAAGGGGGAAAACCCCCGGGGGGGGGGCCCCGGGGTTTTCCCCCGGGGGGAAAAAAAATTGGGCCCCCTTTTTTCCCCCCCAAAAAACCCCCCAAAAAAGGGGAAAAACAGGGCCAAAAAAAAGGGGGGGGGGCCCCCCGGGGGGGGGGAAAAAAAAAATTCCCAAAAAAAAAGGGAAAAGGGGAATTAAAAAAAGGAGGGGAAGGGGGGGGGGAAAAAAACCCCCCCCCACAGAAATATTTTTTGCAAAGGGAAAAAATTAATAAAGCAGACAAAAGGGCAACAATAAAAATAACACTTCAATAATGAGCCCCTATTTAAGTCCATAGATGGAAAAAGAAGCTATTGGCCTCAGAAAATGACACTGCAACATAAATTTTAAAAAAATGAAAACGTTATTTTTTTTTTTTTAAAGTACTAAAACATAATGAATTCTCAAACAATTTAGTACTGCTGGATAGTACGGACCTGCAGAATTAACAAATCATGTCATTTATACTGCAAAGTGAACTTCAAAAAAAAACACACATCCCTATATTTCCCTTTTAAGGTTTCATTCAATAAATTTGTTTTTGCTTCCCAGTACATTGTATGATATAGTCAAGGGTACTATTAACCCCTTACCGAAATTGGCCATATGATTACCTCTTAATGCCGGCAAGGTGCTTTGTAGCGGGATCGCAGTGTGATCCCGCTACTTAGCTGCCGGGTGTTAGCTGCGCAGGACCTGCAGTGACAGCCGAGGTGCAGGACAGGAACACAGGCAGTGGTAGACAGGAACATAGGAAAACATATGCAGAGCAGGTTTAAACATACACGTCCGCATGAACACAGCAGGATACAACATCAGGATAAAACAGGTACTGGACAAGTGACAGGAACAGGTGCCAAGGCAGGACGCAGGACAGGTGCAGAGACAGCAGATACGACAACAGGAGACAGACAGGCAGATGGTCAGGAGCTCAGATGACTACAGAAACTTGACCAGCATCTCAGGGGTTAAGTCCAGAGACACAGGCAGGAGCTCAGTGATGGACTCAGCATGAGACTGCAACAAACAGCAATGCACAGGACTGAAATGCAATGGACTGACCCTGAAGCACAGACAGGAACTTCCTCTTATAGCCAGGGGTCACAGGTCAAGAGGAAGTTGAACAGGACAGGGAACCTATAAAGGGCAGAAAGCTGTCACGTGCACGCCCTAGGAGGCGCAGTGCACATACAGGACCCCAGGAAGCAGGAGCAACAGGACAGGCAAGCACCAGGAAGGCACGACACGCTGGCGGTCCATGGCAGGGAACCGCAGCGTCAACCGTGACAGTACCCCCCCTCAAAGCCCCCTCCTTCCCCTCCAAATTACAAAAATAGTATTCCACCTAGGTCAGGGGCCCGCCACTACTCCGGGGGCAACCCCACAACCAAGTACAGGCTGAATATAGCCAGTATAGGGAACACCTAGATAAGGAGGTGCATGGGAGGAACAAACGGGGCACAGGCAAGAAAGGGAGGGGACTCAGGGCGGGAAAGCAATAAAACGGGTATGGATGCTCTGATCGGGACCATGAGCTAGGCAACAGACACTCTGGGATGGACCATGAGCTAGGTAACGTACGCTCTGGGCTGGACCATGAGCTAGGCAACGGACGCTCTGGGCTGGACCATGAGCTAGGCAACGGACACTCTGGGCTGGACCATGAGCAAGGCAACGGACGCTCTGGCCTGGACCATGAGCTAGGCAACGGACGCTCTGGGATGGACCATGAGCTAGGCAACAGACGCTCTGGGCTGGACCATGAGCTAGGCAACGGACGCTCTGGGCTGGACCATGAGCTAGGCAATGGACGCTCTGGGCTGGACCATGAGCTAGGTAACGGACGCTCTGGGCTGGTCCATGAGCTAGGCAGCGGACGCTCTGGGCCAACCATGAGCCAGCGGACAGACAGACTGGCAAGACAGGAGAGATTAAGGCAGGGTCACCCAGTGGAATCCATGGTCAGTCCATTCTGTAACGGGGGCGGCGACAACAGCATACGTTGAAGCGAGGCGCTGCTGACATCTGGGTGTGGATCCTCTGTGATCACCGCAGTTTAGATGGTATATGGAGAACCACGCCAGGGAGTGGAATATAAGGGGCCTCTGGTCTTCAGGAACTTCCTCTTATAGCCAGGGGTCACAGGTCAAGAGGAAGTTGAACAGGACAGGGAACCTATAAAGGACAGGAGGCTGTCACGCGCACACCCTAGGAGGCGCAGTACACATACAGGACCCAAGGAAGCAGGAGCAACAGGACAGGACAGGCAAGTACCAGGAAGGCACGACATGCTGGCGGTCCATGACAGGGGACTGCAGCATGAACCGTGACAAAGTACATCTTGTCCTGCAAAATAAAAACCCTCATATGTTTATGTAGATGGAAAAAAAAAGTTAAGGCTCTGGGAAGGTGGGGAGGGTTTAAAAATAAATGTAAAAAAAAAAAAAAGGCCTCGGAGTTAAGGGATTAAAAAGTTCATCTTGTTAAAGGGGTTTTGCTAAGAAGTGAGTTCCTTACCTAACAGGCTGATAATCCCCTCTTGAGGCTTGAAAAAAGGGGTGTTGTGTTTAAAGAAACAAGTACCTCCTCTGTGATGTCATCACTCAACCTCCTATGCAGGTTCCTGATACTCAGTCTCTGTATTTGAGCAAACATTTACTAATCCACAGAGGAGAACTGTATTGTGCACAAGCTATATGTGTTTTATTTCTCCTCTTCTGTGCTCAGGAGAGAAGATAAGCTCAGCAGGCAGCCTTCTTTCATTCCTTTACAAAGGAAGGGGCTGCAGTAGGAGAGGGAGGGGGGCTGAGCAGTCTGCCAGGGAGCATCTACATTTTTAACTAAAGATAATTACATTACAACCAGTGTATTCTCTATAGAAAAGCAAAGGATCTTTTTTCCCCAGTCCCTTCAAAGCTCAATCATGTTCCCGGGTCCTTAGATAAGAAGTGCAAACATGCAAAAGGCAGCCGGAATCAGCTCCTGTCAGCTCCTGGTCCTATCTAATGTAAATGTCAGGAAACCAAGGACATGTAAGTTCAGGCTGTAGCTCTCAATGCTGGCAACTTTTTAATGACATATATTTAGAAAAGTGATTAAATAACCTTTTTTGGAGGATCCCACTAAAACATTAGATCGTGGCAAAACCTTTAAGGCTTTTAGAAGCACGGAGAAAAAAATGAATGCGACGTATACAAAAAATCTTGCAGCTGGAAGGGGGTTATAGGTACTTGCACACACTATACTTTTTGTAGCAGCTCTACAATTTTATTGCAGCTTTGTCTCATTGAAGTGAAGGGACCACAATAGGGAAAGACCTACCAGTTATTTTCCTTTCAGTAACAAAAGATATATTGAGTATGGGCGTTTAAATATAGCCTATCAGCCATAGCAGCTGCTATGGGGTGCAGAAGTTAAGGGGCCCCACTCAGGTATAAAAACATTGTTCCTTTTTGTGAGGAAAAAAGTAGTTGGTGGCTTTCTGCTTCCATCACTACTATGGGGTTCCCAGAAAATTTGGCGGTAATATTATGCCTTAATTTTTGCAACTTATGATTAGTGTTGAGCGATTACGTTGCTATCGCCATCGGTCGATGGTCGATAGTCGGCCATTCATCGACAAGATATCGATGGTCGATGATAGATTATCACTGATGACTCATTAAAGTCTATGGGAGAGCAACAAAAACCTTCATTCTTACACCCAAACAGGCTGGAGAAGCTGGAATAAACTTTCCACAACAGTCAAATGGATACGTGCTACATCTTAGGCAACACACTTAGGTTAAAAAAGCCACAGAAAAGAACTCACAGACCATTTACTATCCCTTTCTTGCACCACAGCAGACCCTTAAACCTGCTTTGACCCAAATTTTTAAAAAGTGCCAGAAGGCAGTATGATTTAAAACCATCATTTTACTTAAAACTGGACATTGAATATCCCTGTCCTGGAACGCAGCATGACCCCAAAACCTGAAATGACCCCAGATTAAAAAGTGCCGGAAAAAGGAGTCTTTCAACTCCCCATTTTAGTTGAACGGGACATTAACTATATCTGTCCTTTACCGCAGTATGACCATTAAAACCTGTCTGACCCACAGATTAAAAAGGCGGGGAAAAAGGAGTCTTTAAACCACCATTTTTAGTTGAACTGGACTTTGACTATACCTGTCCTGGACTGCAGTATGACCATTAAAACCTGTCTGACCCCCAAATTAAAAAGTGCCGGGAAAAGCAGTCTTTGAACCACCATTTTAGTTGAAACTGGACATTGACTATACCTGTCCTGGGCCACAGCATGGCCCCAAACCCTGCATGACCCCCACATTTAAAAAGTGCCGGAAAAAGGAGTCTTTCAACCACCATTTAGTTTCATTTGGACATAGACTAAAACCTGTCCGGGGCCCAAACAGAAATGACCCCTAAACCTGTTTGACCCACAGATCATAAAGTGGCACTATGCTATTTTGTACAGTGACTGTCATTTAGTATATTTTGGTAACTGACATTTGTTTACAGAATTTTTATTTAGGGAAGTTTTATTTATAGTTTTACATTATTACCATTTTGCTTTTTTTTTAAGTGTGATAACATACAACATACACCCCTCCCTGCAGATTTTAAAGGTATTTTTTTTTTTACACGTGTAGTTTTGTTATTACTTCCGCACCCCCCATAAGTAATAAAAATTTCATAATCATCCCCAAAACACTTCTTAGTTGAGAAGACATTTGCCCTCCTGGCTTCTGAAACTGATTCAGCCAATCAATTCAATGGTTTCATTTTTCCTCCAAATCCTTTTTCAGTGATTAGGGACAGACTCCCCGGAGATCAAATGATGCGACCCCATAGTGGACTCCAGCCCCAGAAAATTTTAACCCTCAAATTTTTGCAATTTGGTGTTCCAGCCCGGGGCCCCTTTATGACACTACTTAACCTCACAGAAATCACCTTTTTCAAAATCTGATTTTTTTAGAAATTTGAAGCTCTCCTGAATTTCCCCTAACGGTGAGACCAGTGCTGCCGTCAGCCATCTGTTAACACGGAGGTCCAGCTGCCCGGGGCCGACTTACACCTATCTGAAACACCTATCTGAAATGTATACGGATAATAAAAGGTATTTTTGGCACCCATCAATTCACCTGTGGTGACTACAAAATTGCTGTATTCAAATTTAACTGCAAAGTAGATTTATCAACAAAGCTTGACTGACCAAAAGTGAAAAAAACACGTATCTGAAATGTTTCAGATAATAAAAGGTATTTTTGGCACCTTTCAATTCACCTGTGGTGACTAAAAAATTTCTGTATTCACAGTTAAATGCAAAGTATCTCTATCAAAAAAGCTGTACTGGGCCAAAGTGAAAAAACACGTATCTGAAATGTATTCGGATAATAAAAGGTATTTTTGGCACCTTTCAAATTTTCCCCGGTGGTGACTACAAAATTGCTGTATTCAAATTAACTGCAAAGTAGATTATCAACAAAACTGGCCTGCGGCAAAGTGAAAAAACACGTATCTGAAAAAGTATTCGGATAAAAAAAGGTATTTTGGCACCTTTCAATTCAACCTGTGGTGACTACAAAATTGCTGTATTCACATTTAAGTGCAAGGTGCCTCAATGAACAAAGCTGTAGTGTGCCAAAGTGAAAAAACACGTATCTGAAATGTATTCGGATAATAAAAGGGATTTTTGGCACCTTTCAATTCACCTGTGGTGACTACAAAAATTTCTGTATTCAAATTTTAAAGCAAAGTAGATCTATCAACAAGCTGGGCCTGCGCCAAAGTGAAAAAAAACACGTATCTGAAATGTTTTTCGATAATAAAAGGTATTTTTGGCACCTTTCAATTCACCTGGGGGTGACTACAAAATTGCTGGGATTCACATTTAAGTGCAAGGTTCCTCAATGAACAAGCTGCAGTGCCCAAAGTGAAAAAACACGTATTGAAATGTATTCGGAAATTTAAAAAGGTTTTTTTTGGGCCCCTTTTAATTCACCTGTGGTGACTACAAAATTGCTGTATTCAAATTTAACTTGCAAAGTAGATCTATCAACAAAGCTGGCCTGGGGGCAAAGTGAAAAAACACGTATCTGAAATGTATTCGGATAATAAAAGTTATTTTTTGCACCATTCAATTTATCAGTGGTGACTACAAAATTTATGTATTCACATTTAACTGCAAAGTAGATCTATCAACAAGCTGGCCTGCGCCAAAGTGAAAAAAACACGTATCTGAAATGTATTTGGATAATAAAAGGTATTTTTGGCACCTTTCAATTCACCTGTGGGTCTACAAAAATTTCTGTATTCCCATTTTAAATGCAAGGTGCCTCAATGAACAAAGCTGTACTGCGCCAACGTGAAAAAAACACGTATCTGAAATGTATTCGGATAATAAAAGGGATTTTTGGCACTTTCAATTCACCTGTGGTGACTACAAAAATTGCTGTATTCACATTTAAGTGCAAGGTGCCTCAATGAACAAAGCTGTACTGCACCAAAGTGAAAAACACGTATCTGTAATTTTATTCGGATAATAAAAGGTATTTTTGGCACTATCAACCTGTGCTGACTACAAAAAATTTCTGTATTCAAATTTAACTGTAAAGTAGATCTATCAACAAAGCTGGCTGCGCCAAAGGAAAAAAACACGTATTGAAATGTATTCGGATAAAAAAGGTATTTTTGGCACCTTTCAAATTTACCCGTGGTGACTACAAAATTGCTGTATTCACATTAAGTGCAAGGTGCCTCAATGAACAAAGCTGTAGTGCGCCCAAAGTGAAAAAACCGTATCTGAAATGTATTCGGATAATAAAAGGTATTTTTGGCACCTTTCAATTCACCTGTGGTGGACTACAAAATTGCTGTATTCACATTAAGTGCAAGGGGCCCCAAGAAACAAAGCTGTACTGCGCCAAAAGTGAAAAAACAACAATAAAATGTATTCGGATAATAAAAGGTATTTTGGCACCTATTAACGTGTACTGACTACAAAATTGCTGGATTTTAATTGAAATGCAAGGTGGCTCTATGAACAAAGCTGTAGTGCGCCAAAGTGAAAAACACGTATCTGAAATGTATTCGGATAATAAAAGGTATTTTTGGCACCTTTCAATTCACCTGTGGTGACTACAAAATTGCTGTATTCACATTTAAGTGCAAGGTGCCTCAATGAACAAAGCTGTAGTGCGCCAAAGTGAAAAAAACACGTATCTGAAATGTATTCGGATAATAAAAGGTATTTTTGGCACCTTTCAATTCACCTGTGTTGACTACAAAAATTGCTGTATTCCATTTAAGTGCAAGGTGCCTCAATGAACAAAACTGTAGTGCGCCAAAGTGAAAAAACACGTATCTGAAATGTATTCGGATAAAAATAGTATTTTTGGCATCTTTCAATTCACCTTGTGGTGACTACAAATTGCTGTATTTACATTTTAATGCAAGGGGGCCCCAATGAACAAAGCTGTAGTGCGCCAAAGTGAAAAAAACTGTATCTGAAATGTATTCGGATAATAAAAGGTATTTTTTGGCCCTTTCAAATTTACCTGTGGTGACTACAAAAATGCTGTATTACATTTAACTGCAAAGTAGATCTAAACAAAAAAGCTGCCTGCGCCAAAGTGAAAAAAACACGTATCTGAAATGTATTCGGATAATAAAAGGTATTTTTGGCACCTTTCAATTCACCTGTGGTGACTACAAAATTGCTGTATTCACATTTAAGTGCAAGGTGCTTCAATGAACAAAGCTGTACTGCGCCAAAGTGAAAAAAACACGTATCTGAAATGTATTCGGATAATAAAAGGTATTTTTGGCACCTATTAACGGTACTGACTAAAAATTGCTGGATTTTAAATTTAACTGCAAGGTGGCTCTATCAACAAAGCTGTAGTGCGCAAAAGTGAAAAAACACGTATCTGAAATGTATTTGGATAATACAAGGTATTTTTGGCACCTTTCAATTCACCTGTGGTGACTACAAAAATTTCTGTATTCACATTTAAGTGCAAGGTGCCTCAATGAACAAAACTGTAGTGCGCCAAAGTGAAAAAAACAACGTATTGAAATGTATTCGGATAATAAAAGGTATTTTTGGCACCTTTCAATTCACCTGTGGTGACTAACAAAATTGCTGTATTCACATTTAAGTGCAAGGTTGCCTCAATTTAACAAAAACTGTAGGGGCGCCAAAGTGAAAAAACACGTATCTGAAATGTTTTCGTATAATAATAGGTATTTTTGGGATCTTTCAATTCACCTGTGGTTTACTACAAAATTGCTGTATTTACATTTAAGTGCAAGGTGCCTCAATGAACAAAGCTGTAGTGCGCCAAAGTGAAAAAACACGTATCTGAAATGTATTCGGATAATAAAAGGTATTTTTTGGCACCTTTCAATTCACCTGTGGTGACTACAAAATTGCTGTATTCACAATAAACTGCAAAGTAGATCTATCAACAAAGCTGGCCTGCGCCAAAGTGAAAAAAAACACGTATCTGAAATGTATTCGGATAATAAAGGTATTTTTGGCACCTTTCAATTCACCTGTGGTGACTACAAAATTGCTGTTTTTCACATTTAAGTGCAAGGTGCCTTAAGGAACAAAGCTGTACGCGCCAAAGTGAAAAAACACGTATCTGAAAAGTATTCGGATAATAAAAGGTATTTTTGGCACTATCAACCTGTGCTGACTACAAAATTGCTGGATTCTAATTTAACTGCAAGGTGGCTCAATGAACAAAGCTGTAGTGCCCAAAAATGAAAAAACAACGTATCTGAAATGTTATTCGGATAATAAAAGGTATTTTTGGCACCTTTCAATTCACCTCTGGTGACTACAGAATTGCTGTATTCACGTTTAAGTGCAAGGTGCCTCAATGAACAAAGCTGTAGAGTGCCAAAGTGAAAAATCACGTATCTGAAATGTTTTTCGATAATAAAAGGTATTTTTGGCACCTTTCAATTTTACCTGTGGTGACTACAAAATTGCTGTATTCACATTTAACTGCAAAGTAGCTCTATCAACAAAGCTGTACTGCGCCAAAGTGAAAAAACACGTATCTGAAATGTATTCGGATAATAAAACATATTTTTGGCACCTTTCAATTCACCTGTGGTGAATACAAAATTGCTGTATTCACATTTAAGTGCAAGGTGCCTCAATGAACAAAGCTGTACTGCGCAAAGTGAAAAATCACGTTTCTGAAATGTATTCGGGTAGTAAAAGATATTTTTGGGCACCTTCAACCTGTGCTGACTACAAAATTGCTGGGTTCTAAATTTAACTGCAAGGTGGCTATATCAACAAAGCTGGAATGGGCAAAATTGAAAAAGAACACCTATCTGAAATGTTTTACTGATAATAAAAAATGGAGTTTTGCACCTAACAAGAGACCTGCAGTTACTAGAAAAGATGTGTATCCTAATATAAATTCAGGGGTGCCCAATACCAGGAAAAATTTCAATAGAAAACTTTTAATAATAAAGCTATTGCAGTGCAATGTTACACTAATCTTGGTGAACTATATCCAGTTTTTTTTATAGAGCTTGTCTGTGTTCCCCCGCCGGACCCCCCCCTCCCGTTCCTCCCCGGACTTTAGGGAGATGCTCCTTTAAAATTCCACCTAACTACTAAAATTTTCAAATCTCTATCAACTAATTTGAAAGGGGGATCCATAACAGTAGACTTTCTCTGTAAAAAAATATAATAATTTCGCTGAGCTTTTGGACACAAGCGAACGCCGTCCTTCGCCTGAGACGCTGAAGACACTGAGGCTGAACAAAAACGCTGTTCTAGAAAACAGGTCATGGATTTTCCCACCCCAATCCAACCATACACATCCCAGTCTTTACTCGCACACACATCTCCCCTCCCCAATTCTGAAGTGATTTGCTGGCCCCCAAAATGACAGGAAGTCCCAAAAATGTCGCGATATTAATAATGATGCCAATTTTAACCAAAAATTTCATGTAATCTAAAAAATCCGTTTAACATAAAAATTGTGCCGATTAAAACTTTGTCGAAAAAAATTGTCAACACTATTATGATGCGTTTATTTTTTGTCAAAATTGGGGGGGCCCCCATCTCTTTTTGTATAGCATCCCTGAGTTTAGTTTTGTCCCGGGGCAACTCTTGGCTCGGGGTCAGCCCCATTTTTTTGCTAGTATGGAGTTCTGAGTTCAACCCACCCAAAAAGAAAACACCCCAGGGGAAATTTGTATTTTCTCCCTGTGTTGTGGGTTTTTTCCTCTCACACCCCAGAAATATACAAATTAATTGGGCTTTGGTTTGAAAGCTTGAGGAATTTATATCAGCATATGGTTTACGACTGTAAATGCACTGTTGTGAGCATGGGGGTGCTTTATACAAAAAAGTTCTTATGTTTGATAACCTTTTGACCCCACTCTCTATGGTAAAGTTTGTAGTATGACTAACTAAGAAACTGCACAGGTATCTGCAACAGCTTAAAAAAGTAGTCCATTGGCTTTAAGATGCAGCGGATACATGATTCATTTGAGCCTTTTTCATTCGCAGACATCTAAACCACAATATAAGTAACTAAGAATAGAAGAAAAAACCCTCTTCATCTATGAATAAAATATAAAAAATATGTCGTCAAAACAATAGGCTTTACAAAAAAGAAATGATTTTTGATTATTTAATGAATTGAAATATCGGCCTAGGATAATAAAAAAATTATATTCCCCTTACAAAAAATTTAAATCAAATTGTATTTTATGTTAATGATTTCTAGAGAGATGTTGCTTTTGCATGTAATTCAGGAGAACAGATTATTTTTGATTTTTTTCCCACAAAAACGATATTCAAATAAATTTTTCGTAGACTGAATTTTTTTAAGGCTTTTTTATAAAACTTTAAAAAATTTTATATAATCTTGAGGATGCCATTGTTCTCTTATTGGGGAAAAAAACTGCCCTCCGAACACAAGAAAAAAGGGGTTTCAGAGTTAGGTATTTCTTAAAAGGTCCTGGTTTTTTCCTCACATGAGGGGCCCTTTTTGGGCAATAGGAGAAAAGCCAAAGGCAACCCCCAACCCCGTTGTCTTAAAGATTATTGTTTCATTTCTAATTTCTAGCCCTCTATATGGTTCCCGGGTTGGACAAAAGAGGTGTTGTTTTATCTGAGCTATGTTGATTTTTAACCCAAATTTAACCCCTCAAAAAAGAAAAAAAACACGTATACGATAAATTTTTTATTCCCTTTTATGTTTTATTGTATTAAAAAACAAATTTTTTTTAATTTTAATTTGAAAAATTCAGACTTTTTGGGCAACATGTATATATTTTGGCTCCCAGACGACAATTTTTTTTGCGAATTAAGGGGAAAAGAACCTGAATTTCGAACCTGTTCTACTGTTGGGCTAGTTTTGAGCTTTAGCTCAAAAAACAACTCCTCAAAAAATGTTTAAAAAAAAAAAAAAAGGGAAAACAAGTAGGGAAAGCTCACGGTCTTGAAACCCCTTGGGAAAGGGATCCGCTTGAAGGAAATTTTCTGCACGGTGCCTCGGGGTAGGATACCGGGTGTAGGAATCCAAAACAACAGGAAATAGATGCGAATGTTCGCATCTATAAACTATGTTTAACTTGGTCTGCAAGTTCCAGCAGTAATGCGCCTGGATTTGCCATACTAAAGACATAAGTGTGTAGAATCATACGGTTGTGGAGTGACACGCCCCAGAACGTCCCCGCATTTTGGGGGCGCATTACAAAAATGCGCGGTGATTATAATTGCCTAATTATGGGGTGCGCCTGCTCATAACGCACCAACTAAGTGCCCTAGATGCCTTTCACTATTTATTTCATTAGGTAAATTCTCTACAAATCACAGCCATCTTTTCCCCTTTAAACCCTCTACAGTCCCCCTTTCTCTCCCGAATGTTAATCAAGCTGGCTCTTTTTCAATCAATAACAAAACTTTGATTGTAAAAAAAAAACTGACAAATGGCACTGTCGTATCTTAAACAACAAGCTCAAAAGACAAACATTTACATTTTTTTAATCAAAATCTATTGTGAATATATTTTATTTATTCAAATATGTAAGCTTAAAAAATTGTATCCAAAAGTGTACAAAGCTGTCTGCAAAAGTGTGCAAAGACCATGAATCAAATACAGCGCAGGAAGTGGGCATGCTCAGGAGTCAACCAGCATGGTGCCCCACATTTTCGTTAATGGGCGCATGCCAAGACCTCAATTTAAATTCCATGCATTTAACCCTTTAGATTCTGCAGTCAGTTGGTATCATGCCATCAAAATGTATAGACAAAGAAATCGCCCTCTGTCGTCCTGTTAGGCATACCTCCCAACATTTGAGATTTTCAAAAAGGGACACATTAAAAGGCCACCCCC
>JAODAL010053406.1:0-25312 GCA_025379985.1 Phyllomedusa bahiana | reverse complement strand
ACAAAAAAACTGTAACATAGCTCTATCCTGAGAACAAAAATTCAACAAAAAAAACCGGGACACCCCCAAAACCCGTACACAACTCTATACTACGAAAAATAGTGCCCCAGCACGGGAAACCCCCTGACACCCCCCCCCCAAAACTGTCCCAAAATAGCTCTATACTCAGAGAATAGTGTCGGGCAAGGACCCCCTAACCCCGCCAACTGTCCCACTTATCTATACTACAGAGAATAGTGCTAAACAAGGACCGAAAACCCCCAAAACCCTGTAAAAACATAGCTCTTTTACTCGGGAAAAATTAGGGGCTCAGAAAGGGACCGGGACACCCGCCAAACCCTTAAAAACCAAAAGCTCTATATCCCAGAGAATATTCCCTCAGAACGGGGAACCTACACCCCCCCCAAACCCGTACACTTTAGCTCTATACGCAAGAATAGGCTAAACACGGGAAACCTGCCCACCGAAAAACCCGAAAATGCTCAAAAATTTTCAGAGAATAGTGCAAAAAAAAAGGGGAACCTGAAAACCCCCAAAAACTGTAAACAAAAGCCTATCTACAAAAGGAATAGGGCCAGCACGGGAAAACCTGACACCCCCAAAACCCGTACACATAGCTCTTACTCAGAGAAATATCCCAGCACGGGAACCGACCCCCGCCAAACGTACACATAGCTCTAAAACTAAAAGAATAGTGTTTCAGCACAGGACCTGACACCGCCCAAAAACTTACACATAGCTCTTTTACTACAGAGAATAGTGCTAGAAAGGGAAACCCTGCCCAACCCCCAAAAAACTGTAAAATAGCTCTTACAACAGAGAATATTTGCTAGCACAGAACCCTAAACCCGCCAAACTTTTACCCATAGCTCTATACTAAAAAATTTAGGGGCTCACACGGGGAGCCTGACCCCCCCAAAACCCGTACACAAAGCCTTTTACAAACAGGAATAGTGCTCAGCGGGTTTGGGGGTTTCATGCTGCGTTCCAGGACGGGGTTTTATTCTTTTGTCCATTCAAAGTAAAATAAGGGTTTCAAATCAAACTGCCTTTTGGCACATTTTTTTTTGAGGTACTGGGGTAAAAAGACAGGGATAGAAAATTTGGTTGTGTTTTTTTTTTTTCGTGGCTTTTATAACCTAAGTGTTTTTGCCTAAGATGTAGCAGTTTTCCATTTGCCCTGTTTTTGGATTTTTTAACCCCCCGGGTTTCTCCAGCCCTTTTTTGGGTGTAAAAATGAAGGGTTTTTTCCTCTCCCATAGACTTTTAAGGGGTCATCGGGGGTTAATCGGTTTACGAAATAAACAAAAACGTCTAGATAAAATGCCGATATCGACTATCGAAAAAGATGACGATAAGGGCAACATAATCGCTCATCACTTTTCAAAACCATAATTTCAGGGCTTTTTCAGGTTTTTAAAAGACAAATTTGAAAAAAAAAAAACTCACTGTTTTGGGTTGTTCACAAAGGCTGATTTTGGGAACGGGTTTCATCCTTTTAAAATTTCGCGCCGTAATTTCGCGGAAAAACGGGCTGAAATTTTTTGTCCCCTTTTATTTATGATAAAACCCCAGTTCTCATAGAGAAATATGGATTCTTCTCCTCTCCCCCCGGAAAACGGGGGCGGGTAAGGGAAAGGGGGACATGCCAAATTTTCCTGGCCGGGGGTTAAAGCGCCATTTTAAATTTAAAGTTTATGGGGCCGGTACGCCCCCCCCCTCGTACCCACGCCTAATTGCGGGCGAAATCCGTCCCCCAATAAAAAGGCCTTTAATCAGCCGTGTGAACATAGCCTTTTTCTTAAAAAAACAGCTTTGTTTTTTCTGTTTGAAAGTAAAAGTTTTAGTTTTAAAAAAAAAATTACAATGGCTCCCCAAAAATATGGAAAAATTGCTTTAAAAGGGGTTGGGGGGGGTGCTTTTTGCCTAAATGTAGGTGAAAAAGGGGCCCCTTTTCCCTGTTCTTGTTTCAGCACCCCCCCACTGTCTGTTTTTTGTTTCCCCGACCACACCGGGTTTCACAAAAATAAGCCTTTCCCTAATCCTGTTAATTTTTGGGAAAAAAAATCTAAAATAAAATCAGTGGTTTCATATCTTCTTTTAAGGCAAACCCCAAAGAAATAAATTTGTATTGCTATTCGGTTCGACATGTGTTTCACTAAACTTGTGAAAAAATGTGGGTTCTGGACTCCTCAAACCCAAATTTTTTCATTCTTACCCTATACCTAGCACTAGTCCTGACCATAACCATAACTCTACCCTAAGTTTGGGGCTTGGTTAAAAGTTGTTTTTGTTTACTGTCCTGCAGGACTTATAGGGGTTTTCTCACCACGCTGTTTCACTGAGTTTTAGCAGTTTTGCACTTACTCTGTCTCCTGACGTGATAGTTTACAGCAGTGATTAGCTTTTTAAACTCTAGCAAGCAATTCCCTTCAAGTGCAGGAGATTGCTATCCAAACAGGACTACAGATAAAGCCATGCTTTTTAGTCCTCATGACATGTACTTTTTGTTTGTGAAGCAATCTTGTTAGTTTAATTAGTTTGCTTCAATTCAATTTCAGGAGGTGAACTTCTTGCTCTCGGCTAGCAGCAATAGAAAACCACCTCCCTACTCCCAGGTAATCGTAAGATTCGTCTGGTTGCAGGTAACCATAGAACCCTGTGTACTCAGAGCACAAAAAAACCCCTTTCTATGACTTTTAGTAAAAACTATTGGGCCAATGTATTTTGAAAAAGTCTTCATTCAACTGTCCTTTTATGTTGAAAGCTAATCTTTGTAGTGAGATAAACCTTTTAAATTATTGGTCCATGTTGCTTCTGATCCTGCAGCACTCATTCTTTGACTTCATCCTTTAAGTCCACTTCTGGTCCAATTCACTTTAGAGTTCTAAAAGGGGTTTTTGGACCAAAAAAAATATATTTGAATTCGAGGGGAAAAGGGCTAGAACAGTGCCCCGGGGACCCGGTGGGAAAGGGGGCCTGTAATTAACAAAATTTTTTGATGCCGCTCAGTACGATCATGCTTTTTCAAAACATGCTTCTCCTTTACTTTCTTATTTAATTCATATAATCATTCCACTGATTTTACATTGCATTAGCACAGAATGTCGAAAGTACCTGTGATCCCCTGCAGTCCAGGTTTTTATAAGCGTTTTCATGTAGAATTTATAGTCCCCTTTTTTTTTCAGCGAGACCTATTAGATGTTTACCTGCTTTTAGCAACTACCTGTATGTTTGGGGCTCTTGTTTTCCCTTGTCACGCTCACAGGTTATGTTGGGGGGAAAAAAAATGGAAAAACAGCCACCAAAACCCCGGGGAAAAACGGGTACGGAATACTCCCGTTCAGGGCACGGTGCAATGGAAATCATCCCGGGTAAAATGATTTTGGTGAATACAAGGAAAAATGTGTACCCGCCTGTACACGCGGATTTTGGGAAATATGAAGAAGGTTCACTCTTTTTTGAAGAAAGAAACTAAAAAATATCATAGTAAAAACACCCAAAAACACCACAAGTTGACGCGTTTCAGGCTTATCCTTCAGCCCTTAGTCGTAACCTTACGACTAAGGGCTGAAGGATAAGCTAAAAGCGTCAACTTGTGGTGTTTTTGGATGTTTTTACTATGATTTTATAGTTCTTTTCTTCAATAAAGAGTGAACCTTTTCATATTTCCAACATCCTGCGTGTACGAGTGCTGGATTACAACAGTTTTCCTTGTATTCACCATTTCATCACAGGTTATGTGTCTGACTTCTGTGCTAATGCAATTGTAGCGCTGCACTCAATGGTCCAATCTGCACATTCCTTAGATTGTCTAATCTGAGTAACTCCCCTGTGGGAATGTGGGGACCCTCTGACAACCAGCCTGCCAGACTTTCTAGTGGCCTCCTGTAAGGTCTTCCAGGAACCAGGTCCCACTTCCTCTGCTGCATCTTCACTTCCCTGGCTTCATCAAGGCGATTCCACCATGGGTCAGTATGCTGTCCAGTTCCGGACCCTATCTTCAGAATTGGCGTGAAACAATAAGGCTCTAGTGGCTGACATCTGGGAGGGCCTAGAAGGTCGCATCAAAGACGAGCTTGCCAACCGCAATCCGCCCACCAGTTTGGGCGACCTTATTCCCCTTTCTATCCGCATTGACGTCCGTTTGGCGGAACAACAACAGGAGATACACCAACTACAAGAAACCGCCAGCTTCCAAATAGAGATCCTCAGTTGGCAACCGTTTTCCAGCGTCCACTTCAGTCTGTGCCCTCGACCCCATGGGAAGAATCTATGTAGGTCAAGAGAGTCCATCTGTCTGTGGAAGAAAAGGCTCAACGAAACTTGGGTCTATGTCTTTAATGTGGTTCTAAGGAGCATCTAATGAAGTACTGCCTGGGATGTCCAGGAATCTATAGAGCCCTGAAAATCTCCTTCCTTGTATTCCCTTGTTCCTCCAGTACTCTCCTCCTGGCTGCAAACTCACTGTCTTGTGTTGGATTGGAGAACGGGTGAAGTCACATGTTGGAGTAGCCACTGCTTTACCTCTTGTCTCTCAGTTTCTCATTCTCTTAGTTTAGTCAATGCCATTAAACTCCTGCCTTCCAGAAGTGTGCCTTCTGGACTTCACGTTCATTATCAAAACTTTTCTGATGTCTTTTGTAAAAAGCAGACAGAGACACTTCCTCCTCACTGGCCATATGACTGCCCAATTGAGCTTTAGCCAGGTATCACCCTAACCACCCACAGTAGGGTATACCCTAATTCCTATTCAGAGATGGAAGCCATGTCCATCTATATCAAGGAAAATCTTAAGAAGTGCTTTATATGCAAGAATTCTTCATCTACAGGAGCAGGATTCTTCTTCTTTGAAAAGCAAGATTGCTACTTATGCCCCTGCATTGACTACAGGGGTCTCAACAAGATAACTGTTAAGAACCAGAACCTTTGATACCAGAACTTTTTGACAGAATCTAGGGTGAAAAGGTCTTTTCCAAGTTAGACCTTCAGGGGGGCCTACAATCTTATCTGCATCAGACAAGGGGACAAATGGAAAACTGCTTTTAATACCCAAGACGTCCTTGTAATTCCCTTTGGACTCTGTATTGCTCCTGCAGTCTTCCAAGAATTTGTAAACAATATTTTTCGAGACCTACTGTACTACTGTGGTCTGGATTACCTGGACGATATCTTGATATTATCTCCTGATCTCGACTCCCATTATGTCCATATCCGCCAAGTCCTAGCCCATCTCCATGAAAGTCACCTGTATGCCAAATGTATTTTTGGATGTTCCAGCTTGCCAATCCTGGGATAAATCATCTCTTCCCAAGAGAATTTTAATGCTCTTGCATTAATCTGGTACTTCCACAAACTCTGGTCGCCAGAGAAGGGAGGCCCCAGAGAAGGTGGTATTGTAGTGCTGCACGCCATGGTTCCGGGACGCAGATGTGCTCACGCTGTACTCCAGAAGGAAGGTGGGGGCGGTCAGTGCTGCTTGCCGCTGTCACTCACCTCTCCCCACTCCATGTGCTGCCTAACTGGCCTCTCCTGGCATCTTCCTCCTCTGGCTGCTGCTGCTCCTGTTGTGCCTTACATTCTGGCCACTAGGGTGCACAGTCAGTTTTAAAGGGCCAGTGCATGCCCATTCATTCTTTGCCAGCCTATCACTCCTGTCCAATTGGTATTTAAGTGCATACTTCCTAGCACTCTGCGCCCAGTTGTTGGTGTCCTTCCCTTGTGCTGGTCCACTCTGACCCTGGTTCCTGACCCTCCCTTGCTTGCTGCCTGCCCTGACCTTTTGCTTGTGCCCTGACTACGCCTCATCCTCTGTACCACACTACTGGCTTGTCAACTTTTGCCTGGAGGACCCACATCAGAGGAAGCAACCTGGGGGTTCCTCTGCAGCGAAGTCCAACTGGCCCTCGAGCAGGCTTTGGTAAATACCGGGTGTCCCATTAGACTCCGTCCCTCAAAATAGGTTAAAGAGAATGTGTCATCAAAAAATGACTTTTGATTTTTTTTTTTTTCCATATCACTTTCAGTATTTTTTTTTAAAAATTCCTAAGTCCTGCAGTTTTCACTTTGGCCACTAAGCCTAATAATCGTCTGACACTTCCTGTTCTGTTTAGAGAGCTTTTCAGCAGTGTGCTCATTATCATTAAAAGCAGGGTCAAACTGAAAGGAGACACCATTGTGTACAGATAACACAGAATCCACCAATCACAAGATGAGATGTCACAGCTCCCCCTCTCCCCTTCCTTCACAGTGAAAACTCTCCTATACAAGTCTATGGGACAGAATCTGTCTTAAGAATCCTATGTGCATGAAGCTGCTATATCTCTCTGACTGCTGTTACAGCAGTGCAAGCAAGAATGTCTTCCCAACAATCATATATAGACGGTCGAATTGAGAAATCTACAATCAGGAAATAAAAACGACTGAGAGGAAAAGAATATGGATCAGGTTTTTGAATTAATAAGTAAAAAAAAATAAATTGGCGACAGATTCCCTTTAAGCCAACCCTTCCTGGGGATCCAGCAGATCCATCTCTTATCCTTTTAGCTACCCCGTGGGATAGCAATGTAAAATCTGTGGAATGATTATATCATATTTAGATTAGATTAGATTATTATTAAATAAGAAAGTAAAGGAGAAGCGTGTTTTGAAAAGATAAAAGAAGTGACTAATTACTGACGCGGCATCTATATACAGTACAGACCAAAAGTTTGGACACACCTTCTCATTTCAACAGTTTTCTGTATTTTCATGACTATAAAAATAGTAGATTCACACTGAAGGCATCAAAACTATGAATTAACGTGTGGAATTATATACTTTACAAAAAAGTGTGAAACAACTGAAAACATGTCTTATATTCTAGGTTCTTCAAAGTAGCCACCTTTTGCTTTGAATACTGCTTTTCACACTCTTGGCATTCTCTTGATGATCTTCAAGAGGTAGTCACCTGAAATGGTCTCCCAACAGTCTTGAAGGAGTTCCCAGAGATGCTTAACACTTGTTGGCCCTTTTGCCTTCACTCTGCGGTCCAGCTCACCCCAAACTATCTCGATTGGGTTCAGGTCTGGTGACTGTGAAGGCCAGGTCATCTGGTGTAGCACCCATCACTCTCCTTCTTGGTCAAATAGCCCTTACACAGTCTGGAGGTGTGTTTGGGGTCATTGTCCTGTTGAAAAATAAATGATGGTCCAACTAAACGCAAACCGGATGGAATAGCATGCCGCTGCAAGATGCTGTGGTAACGGTGCTGGTTCAGTATACCTTCATTTTGAATAAATCCTCAACAGTGTCACCAGCAAAGCCCCCGCACACCATCACACCTCCTCCTCCATGCTTCACGGTGGGAACCAGGCATGTAGAGTCCATTCGTTCACCTTTTCTGCGTCACACAAAGACATGGTGGTTGGAACCAAAGATCTCAAATTTGGACTCATCAGAGCAAAGCACAGATTTCCACTGGTCTAATGTCCATTTCTTGTGTTCTTTAGCCCAAACAAGTCTCTTCTGCTTGTTGCCTGTCCTTAGCAGTGATTTCCTAGCAGCTATTTTACCATGAAGGCCTGCTGCACACAGTCTCCTCTTAAAAGTTGTTGTAGAGATGTGTCTGCTGCTAGAACTCTGTGTGGCATTGACCTGGTCTCTAATCTGAGCTGCTGTTAACCTGTGATTTCTGAGGCTGGTGACTCGGATGAACTTATCCTCCGCAGCAGAGGTGACTCTTGGTCTTCCTTTACTGGGGCGGTCCTCATGTGAGACAGTTTCTTTGTAGCGCTTGATGGTTTTTGCCACGGCACTTGGGGACACTTTCAAAATTTCCCCAATTTTTCGGATTGACTGACCTTCATTTCTTAAAGTAATGATGGCCACTCGTTTTTCTTTACTTAGCTGCTTTTTTCTTGCCATAATAGAAATTCTAACAGTCCATTCAGTAGGACTATCAGCTGTGTATCCACCGTACTTCTGAACACCACAACTGATGGTGCCAACCCCATTTATAAGGCAAGAAATCCCACTTATTAAACCTGACAGGGCACACCTCTGAATTGAAAACCATAACAGTTGTCTGCCTCTTGAAGATCTTCAACAGAATGCCAGCAGTGAGCAAAGCAGTAATCAAAGCAAAAGGTGGCTACTTTGAAGAACCTAGAATATAAGACATATTTTCAGTTGTTTCACACTTTTTTGTTAAGTATATAATTCCACATGTGTTGACTCATAGTTTTGATGCCTTCAGTGTGAATCTACAATTTTAATAGTCATGAAAATACAGAAAACTGTTGGAATGAGAAGGTGTGTCCAAACTTTTGATCTGTACTGTATATTGAATACTCAATCGGGTTATATGGGAATCTTGAATGTGACATTTTCCCATAACCTACACAAAATTATATATAAGATGTAGACTGTGACTTGTATCAGAGCACTTGTAAATTAAGCCTTACAGACCAGTTAAAATTCCTAACCCTGAGTCTAACATAGGGCTGCAGTTGATTTTTTGGGGAATTCTCACCAAAAATCAATTCGGCTCAACCTGAACTAAAGCCCTGAGATTCAAATTTGACTTTAACCGAATTTAAAGCACAACACTACCGGCTATAGTCATTTAGGGTGACATGTCAGTAAAGAGGCGCCGCTACACCAGTTTTAAGGCACATTAAATGAGTGTGTTGTGCGCCTGAATGAATAAACCTGTCAAAAATCTGGCGTCTGGTATACTATGCATAATATAATTGATGCGCCTAATCTAGGCACATAGCTTATCATTGCTAACATATTTGATGCGCCTACTTTAGGCGCATTAATATGTGTCATGTCTGGCGTATAATGCACCTAGCTTTGGTGTCCGACAGTTCATTTATATAGACAATAGGGTGTTAACATTTTTTTGGCGCAAAATACACAAAAAAAAAATGGCGCAGCCCTAATGGGACATGTTGCCCTTAGTTCAGAAAAGGCACCATACAGTATAGTAGATGAGCATAGTTATAATTACAATGTCTTTAAGTATCTCTAGATACCTGAACAATTGGCCACAAAGATCAGGTAAACTTGGGTAAATATTTATTTAAATCTTGAATAGTCTGTACACTGCCTCCTCTGTCTAAAATTCTGAATCTAAACTGTAATAAAGGAGCAGTGATTGGGATTTATTCTAATACTCAGCGCTTTTCATGTAGGTCCATGGAGGATACGCTCTAATAGTAGGGCAAAGTAACCTGACCCTTACACATCAAGGCCATTGTAAGCTGCACCAATAGAAGGAGGTCAGTCAAGTAATTATGCCAATTTCTCCTCAGCCAGTAGTCTTGTTAGAGCTCTGACTATATCAAAGATGATGATTAGCAGGATTTCACTCATTGCCACCTATCTTCTATGCGGTTTGCCATATACATGTATTTTTGATGAACCAAGAATGATGTATTGGTGTGGAGAATTATTGGTTTGGAGATGCAATGTCTGGTACAGGCAATTCACTAGGGATATTATGATCATAGGAATAGTAGAATATTAATGATTTCATTAAATGAATTAACTAATGTTATGTAGAGAGTGTAGCAATAAGATACTGTAAAACGGTTCACTGTCTCTCTATGACTCTCTATGACCCTTTACGAGTTTTTGAGATTTAAAGCTATCACTTAGTTTTACAGTAAATACTATAAATTCTGTTACATCACAAATGTACTGCAACATGTACGCTTAGAAATATTTATTGGCTTGCACAACTTTTGTCTCTGTGTTCACAGAACTTGGACAAGGATGAGGTTTAAATTTATTGTTGTTTAACTCACTGTGACTTATGCGGCTGTCATAGAACTGAGCAGTTAAGATGACTCAAGCAGTTTGTTACTTATTAAGGCTTGTTGTGTAGATGGTTTATGAAGAGATGTTTATCCAGTACTTGTTGTATATACGTACTGTGTTTATTGTGTGCTGACATTTTAGCTGCTACTCTAAAGTAACTCGGAACTTTATAACTGCAACTTGCAACAAGACAACATTTTAACATATCACTGTTCTTAAAGGGGTTTTGCCACAAAGTAAAATTGACGTGAGAAGCTTGCAAACTAAATAATAACCATTTTCACTATTCATTATTAAAAATGTTGTACCATGTTTGTTTTAGCTGCTCCCTTAGTGATCCATAGTGTACAGTTCATCTCCAGGTGATATGACCAGTGACGAGAGCTCCTCATTCTTGACGCACATGCTCAGACATCACCTCTGCTCAGGCAGCAACTCTCAGTCTCTTCCCTGCTTAGTAATCACACACACTCACTGCTGAACGAGTGTTCAACCCCAGGATCTGTCATTCTACTCCTGTCCTTTGTACTTCTAAGTAATTACAAACAACATAGCACAAAAAAATTCCTCTGAAATATAACTTTTAATTCCACAAAGCTTAAAACCTTAAATCCAATGTGCAATATATAAATATATCTAGGGACATTAGACAAATATACAAAGCTAGTATGGAGAGATCCTATTTTTTCCTACAAACCTGGACCTCCTCCTGTCCCTTAGCAGAGACCCCGCCCCAAAAAGGGCAACCCCCCAAATATCTCTCCACTACAAAATCCCTACCTTTCAACCCTATGCTGTGATTTATTGATATAGAGGAGATAAATAGGATGTGCAGACAATAAATAAACACACGATATCAGGATCTAAAAAAAATCCAGACCAAAATGCACATGTACAGAATATTGTGCACCTTAGGGCTCAACAAGAAAAAACCTCCCCAGTGCTATGTTGTTTGGAAGTATTGTTCCTCAGATTTGAACTTGGGAATTTTTTTAAATAAGCTTCTAAGTAATTAGTCAAACAGTGCAAATATATAAAAAGCAACCTCAATTACGTACTGTATGTGCATTTAGACAAAAAAAAAACACAGGGATTTGAACCTAAAACTCCTATGTCAGAAGGCAGAAGTGCTAACCACTCAGCTACATTGTAGCTACTCACAGTTCTTTCCGTGGACAGACCTTTGTTTGACTAGCATGAGCATGAGTGGAGAGGGGCATGGTGATGTCAGCCTGCTGGGTCACATGATATGCAGTTAAAAAAAAATCAAACATGCCCCCTTTTGAGCACGCTGAAAGCTAAAGCAGGACAATGGCATGAAATGTCTTCATGGCAAAACCTCTTAAAACATATTAGTATGATTTTTTTAATATCCTTTACAAACTAATTGAAAAGTCATAGTTATGTTGTACATGGAGACATCATATCCATAGAAAGCAAGTAGTACAGTTATATCATGCATTAACAGACAATTTCCAAAATTATCTAACAGGATCAACAAATAAGATTATGTTGTGAGTAATGAATAAAAATACCTTCACTGAAACATTTTACAGCATTGCCTTTTTAATATTTCAAATCCTTCCTGAATATACAGCCCAACATCGCAAAGCCATTTAATCCAACTTGTATGGAGCCATTTCAGTTTGTTAAAAAGGGTTTAAAAGGATTTTGATCAATGTATAATCATTCGGGGTCTAAACATTGGGACCCCACCAATCAGCAAAATAAAGAGGCATTGGCAATGAAGAATGTAAGCAGGGTTGAACTTCAGTATCAAGAGAAGCCACAATAGGAAATATGCCCTCTTTTCATCAGCCAAAAGTCATGTTGGAGCTACCACTATATAGCTGGTTAACAGGACTATGGCCATTGCCATTCATGTCTTATACTACCATTGCGCCTAATGTGTTAAAACTATCTAACTGTAAGATTGTCTTTGTTGCCATAAAAACCAATCAGAACCCAGATTTCATTTTTTCAGAACAGTAAAAGAAATGAAAGCTGAGCTCTTGATTGGTTGTTATGAGCAACAAAGACTTCCTTCTAGACACTTTTGATATGTGAGGGCTATTGCGTCTTCTAAAGGAACCAAAACTGTTGCATTGGTCTGAAAAAGCAAGTAAGATATATGGCAGAGCAACCTCAGGTGGTCAAAGGTTTCTGCCACTAGATGGAGCAATGCAGGATACCTGCAAGCAACACGCCACCACGGGGACCTGGCCTTGGTGGGTTAGTAGCTAGCTATATATGTTGTCAGCCACAGTAAGCGGTTGGCAGCCGTCTATAGTTATTTCCAGGCTGGCTCTTATTGGGAGTAGACAACATGTTGGGTGGGAGTCTACTCCCTGTGTTCCAGGACAGGCTTTGTGCAGGTCTCTGGAGGCCTATAAAGCCTGGTGCTACACGTGATCTGAGGGTGTGGTTGGGTACCTGGAGCAGGGAGCGACAGTAGAGCGGATTCCCCCCATACATTCCCCCCAGGCTGGAGAGGAGCCTGAGACCAGTGGAGGCTGGTAAGAGAAACTGGCAGTAATTGCTGTTTGTGATACTGGACGGTAGGTCCAGATCACGTTAGAGAGGGTGCTCTGACCAAGTGTTTAGTTAGTGGCTAGACGGCCGAGGTTTATTTGATGTTTTCTGTAATCTGCTTGACAAATAAAGCTGGCTGAGGCCATTTTCAAAATACCGTGTAGTCCAAGTGATGTTGGAGTGCCAGCCCGCTTACCAAAAGAAGCGATCCTGTGAGCTAATGACCCCAAGCCAATACAAGATGGTGGCCAAACGTGAGTGAGGGCTTACAGATATAAGATGTCTTATAAAATCAATTCACTGACTTTAAAAGGAAAGCATGAATTATTTTATTAAATGAATGAACTAGTGTTATGTATGTGGTACAGCGGTAAGATACAGCTTAAAAGGGTTAAAAGGGTTTTCCAAGAGTTGCAGTCAATGGCTTATGCAAGAATAGGCCATCAATATAATCAGTATAGGACTGACCTAAGACATCAGTCTTAGCACTCAAGTACAGAAAACTGGTTTAAGCAAGAACAACTGCAGCAGTGTAGCTGTCATTGTCCTGGGTACTTAAAATCTTAAAAGTGAAACAGAAAATACTGCTGATCCCACCCACATACAGTGATTGGCAGTTGCTCTATATATACACTGATACAGGGAAATCTGTCTATCACTGTATGTCGGTGGGGAAAACAGGACTTCCACTGTTTCTTAAAGAGTCTGGTCAATAATTACTCTAAACCATTTAAACCTTTATATCACAGAGCTCAGATTTTCTCCCTCTATCAGATCCTGCTCTCAGATAGGACAGCAGAAAACACCTGATACGTTTACTTTAAAGAACTTTTCTCACCATGCTGTTTCACAGAGCCACAGGCAGCTTCAGACTCACACTTCCTGGTTAGGCTGTGGATGATCCTATAGCTGTGATTGGCATGTCAGCTCTACTATTCCTAGTTATTCCTGTTACAGTGACATGACTGCATGAGATGTATTGTATGTAGTCCACAAGGCTACAGAGCTCTAAGGTTTAACATGTCATTAACTTAGGGAAACAAAGCTTCTGTGCTAGAGATAAGACTCAGCAGGGAGAGACTCACTATGGTCGAACTGACCGATTGATGGCAACTTGGATAAATCAGATAAGAGAAAGAGCGGAGAGAGGTGGTCGGTAACCTAGGGAAACTTGTGTACAGTAGCAGTAATAAAAATCTCCTTTATCTCCTTAACAAAGCATAATCAAAACAGCAATGTATTTGGTAATAATCTTCATTTACTTTCTCCTACATGTTTAATGCTAATCATTGTAGTGTGTAACTCCCCTTTAAGTGAAGGGCCAGTTGCACTAATTGTGTTAATTGGTGGTTGTGCCATGTATCAACTCCCAAAGATCATACATTAATAGCCTCTTCTAAACATATGCCATCCACGAAAATCCTGGAAAACCACTTCAAGACATTATTAGATCTAGATATGAAAACCACATTTACCAGTAATGTGTTGCAAGGGAGGATACAAAAAACAAAATTCCCTGAAGTACAGTGTTGCCTTCTTTAATACAGGTGCTGCATATTATATTTATCACAAATCAAAAAGAAAGGAGTTTCTATTTTCATACTGAGATAATGTATAAAGGCATAAAGTCATTGATTTGTTTTTTGTTTTTTTTGCAATAATAGGTTTTAATTAAACAGTTTTCCATTATTAAACATATAACAAAATCTGCAGATGCATAAAGGGGAGAATCATTACAATGCGAGTGTATGGATCAAATCTGTAGACACAGAGTTTATATATAAACTCCCCATAGTGTAACCATTATCAATAAAACAAATATGAAAGCATAGTGTCATCTCATGACCAAGAAAAGAAGTCAACCAAACTCCCATCACCATATGGAGAGTAACATCCGGAAGACTCCCTGGCTGAATGGTCTAGTTAACACATCAACTGAGATATAAAAAAAAACAAGGAAGACAAACAGCGGGGAAGAAAAGAAAAAAAAAAAGGGGGGGTGGCTGGGGAAGATAAGGGTACCGCTGGGCACCTACGGAGCACAAATCATAAAGATAATAAAGGGGAGGAAATTCTGTAAAAACCTTCAGTCGCCAAGAGGCCTCACATAACAATCTGTAGTCATTATACCAGAAGGGCCTGAAATTCTTGAGAGGATTGGTAAAGGTTAGGGCCTCCAGGTATGTAAAACTTTTATTGTCTCATCCGGGGAATGAGCGATCAGCTCCTCCATACACCGGGTGGAAGCAACCTCCTCTGACCATTTCCCTATAGACGGAGGAATGGTCTGACGCCATCGGCGTGGAATCACAGTTGTAGCAGCTCGTATGAGATGTCTTGTTAAGGATTTCTTGTATGAAGACTGCGATAAAATCATTCATTTTTATTGCTATAGGTAACTGTGCATCCATGAACAGTGGTATACAGGATATTAAATATGCCTTAAAGGCAAGGTTTTACCATGATAAAAAAAAACCTACGCTGGCTGCGCGCATGCATATAGTAGATGTAGATGCATATGGCAGCAACCACATTGTACAGCCAATAATGCAAGCATGCAAATGGAAATAAGTGCAACTGTCATTTAAAGGGGTTTTACCATGTTGTAAAATCCCCTGCGAGCCGGCCATGCATATGAATGAGGAGGGCACACTGGTGGCTGTCCTCCTCTTTCACTTCTATGGAAGCTTCCAAATATAGCTGAGTGTGTGCACTCGGCTGTGTTTAGAAGCTTCCATAGAAGTGAATAAGGAGAACGGCATCAAGTGCTGCCCTCCTCATTCACATGCATGGCCGGCTCGCAGGGGATTTTACAACATGGTAAAACCCCTTTAAATGACAGTTGCACTTATTTCCATTTGCATGCTTGCATTATTGGCTGTACAATGTGGTTGCTGCCATATGCATCTACATCGTAAACACATTGAAAACAAGAACAAGAGACTGAAGTAGTGGTGGACATAATATCACTTACAGTTGCGAAAAAGGTAAGTGAAACTTTCAGAATTACCTGGATTACTGCATTGATTACTATCAAAATGGATTGCTATCTATTTAAAAATGATATACAAATACAAGCTAACCAAAGCAATAACCCACAGTTACTGATTTTGTGTTTTACTGAGCAGTAAACATTCACAGTGTAGGGAGATCAAATGTGAACCCTAGGATTTAATAAGCTGTCAATCTCCTTAAGCAGCAAATCACCTTCACCAAATCTTTCTTGTAGCTGCAAATGAGATTTAGAGAATGTTGAGGAGGAATTTGGGACAATTTTTCCCTGCAAATGTGTTTTAGTTCATCAATATATCTGGGATACCTTGTGTGTACAGTTCTTTTCAGTTCATATCACAACATCTTGATTGGGGAAAGGCTATTGCAAAACACAATTATTCTTTTTCAATCATTCTTTAGTTGATTTAATTGAATGCTTTAGGTCATTGCTTCATCCAACAACTCTTAGACTGTGGCTACTGGAGTGTAAATAGAGAATACCCCATAGCAAAATTTTGGATACTCCCCCTCCCCCGCCCCTTAAATTGTATGACTTGAGTCAAACATTTTGGATATCTTTCCACAAGCTTCTCACAATAGTTGGCAAGAATTTGGGCCCATTCCTCCTGACAGAACTGGTCATGTTTGTAGGTCACCTTGCACACACCTGTCTTTTCAGCTTTGCCCAACATTTCAAAAGTTTGAGATCAGGCTTTGAAAATTTGGCCCACTTCCAAAAAAATTGACTTTGGTTATCCTTAAAAGCCCCTTTGTAACCATTTGGCATTGGTCATTGTCCATTTGGAAACCCATTTCCCCCAAAGGGGTTTTAACTCCCTGGCTGATTTCCTTGAGATTTTGCTTAGATGCCACATTATCTTCTTTCCTCATGATGCCATAATGACCCCAGGTAGGTACATAGGCAAGCCCCAGATAGATAGGAAGGCCCAAGGTAGCTATGCAGATAGGCATCAGGTAGCTTTTTTAATAGGCCCTGGGTGGGCACCAAAGTAAGCCCCCAGGTTGGAGGTGGGTGGGTTTAGGTGGGCCCCACTTTAGGTAGGGATCCCTAGGCAGGTGGGGCTGCAGGTTGGCCCTCAATTAAAAGGCTGTATGGGCCCCCAATGGGGGGGCCAGGGGCCCCTTAAAAAAAAAAAAAAAAATAAACCCCCCTCCCCTCCCCCCCAAAAAAAAAAAGGGGGGGGGGGGGGGGGGGGGGGCGGGGGGGGGGAGTGTAAAAAAAAAGGGGGGGGGGGGGAAAAAAAAGGGGGGGGGGGGGGGGGGGGTGGGGTTTTTTTTTTTTTTCCTTTGTTTAGGGTTTTAAATGTTTTTTGGGGGGGGGGGGGGTTTGTTTTTTTTTTTTTGTGGTGGGGGGGGTTTTTTTTTTTTCCCACCCCCCTTTGGGGGGGGGGGGGGGAAAATTTTTTTTTTTTTTTAATATTTTTTTTTGGGGGGGGGGGGGGGGTATGTTTAAAAATTTCCCCTTTTTCCTTAAAAAATTTTTTTTTTTTTTTGGTTTTGGGTTAGGGGGGGGGGGGGGAAAAAAAAATTTTATAAGTTTTAAAATTTTTTTGTTTTTTAGGGGGGGGGTTTTTTTTTTTTTTTTTTTTTTTTTTTTTTTTTTTTAAAAAAAACCCCCGGGGGTTTTTTTCCCTTTTTAAAAAATTTTTTTCCCCTCCTACTCAATTTTCCGAAACAAGGGCCCAGGGCCAAACAAAAAAGGGAAAAAATATTACATTTTTTAAAAAATCCCCGGAACCTTCCTTAAAAAATTTTTTATTTTTTTTATAAAAACCCTGTTTATTTTTCCTAAAGGCTTTTTTTTTTCCCTTTTTAAATTTTGGTTCATTGGCTTTTTTCTAAAGAAAAGACCCCATTTGTTTTTTTTTATTAAAAAATTACCCAAATTTTTACAAATTTTCAATCTTTTATAGTTTTCCAGCTTATTTTTAAAATTTTTTTTTTTTTCCAACAAGTTGGTCCCCTAAAAATTTTTTAGTTTTTTAAAAAAACTTTTTGATTTTTTAAAAAAGATTGAATTTTCCTCCCCCTTTTTTTCCAATTTTAAAAGCCATTTGGTTTTTAAATTTTTAAACATAAAGGTTCACCATGTTTTTCTCCTTGCACTGTGAATGTTTACTCAATGAGCTCAATAAAATACATACTGTGAAGTATGTCTAATAAAGTACAACTGTGACTTAGATAACAATTAGGAGCCGTTCACACGGCACAGTGCAAATTCCGGTCGGAAATCCCGACCGGTATTTGCACTGTTTTCGCGCTGTGCACACAGCCGCAGGGGGACGTTTTTTCTCCGGGGTTTGCGGAGAAAGGCCCTCCCCCTTCGCATAGGCATGTTCATATTCCACCCGAAAACCGGGCGGAAGAATGACCATATTCTATCTTTTTCGGACCGCTGGCGGCCTGAAAAACCGGCCGGTGGAAAACCTGTGCAGTGGGGTCCGCTGCGTGGGTTTTCCATAGAGGTCCATAATAAAAGTTGTCACCCGGTTTGCAGACAGTTTTCAAAACCGAAAACCGTATGAAAAACCAGGTGAAAATCCGTGCAGTGGGGTCAAGCCCTTAGACCACATTTTATTAGTAGTCAATGCAAAAATGCAATTAATTCCAAAGCATTTGTTAACTTTTTCTTATAATTTTAGATTTTTGATCTGTCTTCTTAAAGATACACTAAGGGTCTTTTACTGACGTGGCAGATTTGGGGCAGACATTTCTTAGACTTTCCAATTCACCTGAATGTGGCTTGCACAAATTCATATATTGTACATGCTACAGAAACAACCCTATTTAGAATTGTGGGTTGCAGACCCAATAGTGATTAACCTCTGTAAACAATAAACATAACCATAAGAATATTATTGGTACAATTATATATTCATATTGTGCGCTTTCCACAATATATGTACACTGTAAGTAACAGACATAGAAGCTCCCTGGAACCATTGACGGAGGTATTTTGGACCCATTTATGCATCCTGAATATGTCATGAACCATTATAGCAGCTTTTTTGAAATCTAAACATACTCAATTTTGGCCTTTCAGATCACTCATATATTTTATTACCTTCATTAATTGTGATTGCTGCCTCTGATCTCTTTCCAGGTCCATAACATATTTTTTTATGAACTAGTGCCAAAATCTACTGCATATGTAAGGTGATCTTGTGCTGTAGTAAATCTGACATCTGCCTCCTTGTTTTCAGCATCCAGCAATGTTCTGAGACTCTTTTTAGTGCTGTACGTAATCTAAATTATTTATATTTTAGTAGGATTTTTCCTGGTTAATGAAGAGGCTTAAGCAGACACACTCTAACACAATTTCTGAGCATATTGTGTATTAATGCTTCTTTTACACTAAGGGTTGGTCCACACAGCAGTGACAAAATACCATAGAATCCGTCCGGTATTTTGCCATTTTTTGCATGGCTTTGGGGGACGGTTCTGTCCGCAGTTTGAGGATTCCCCACAACCATTGAAATGCACATCTTGTGCATGTTGAAAGTTTTTCGGAACGCCAGCGGTATAAAAAAATGTCCAGCAGAAAATACATTTAGTGTGGAATGCTGAACGGATTTTCTATTAAAGTCTATGTGGAAGGTTGACAGACAGTTTTTAGACGGCTTTAAATCCGAAAACCATCTGAAAATCCAACCAAAAACCTTGCCATGTGGATTGGCCCTAATAGGCCTTAACCTAGTTTTACTTAATTTTTTGAAAAGCCAAATAGGGTACAAACCCAAATGTATCCCCATCATTTTCTGCAGAGCTGTATACTGTGAGACATTTACAGGTTATATATTTAGAACAAGCACAGTTAAAAATAAAATGCCCTGCCAATGAAGCTTACACAGTCTATTTTGGAGTAATTCAAAAAGGTTGGCAGGTATATGTTGATTTTATTATCAGGTATACCTGTCAAAAGGCTCTACCAACATCAAAGTAAAAAAAAAAATTATAAAATTAGTTCATTAAAAATTACTTAGAAATTAACAAATGTATGTAAAATAATCCTAAACGATAAAATGGAACTTGTATCCCTCAAATGTAAACAAACTCACCTTTTAGTCTACTTTAAGTAAAGAGGGTGCCAATGTGAGCATATCCATTATTTCTTCTATGGTTTACCTTAATGAGAAGACAAGAAAAGTACAAATGTTATAATGTGCTATAAGTAAAATGTAATAAATAAGGTCTTTTTAGTCATCGACACAATTACAAGGCCATTGTTATCATGAAAGTGACCAAGGAAATTCCTCGGTATCCAGTTTACTAACGGACCGGACTGTAGCCTAGACTGAATAAGTGCTGAAGCTCCGAGAGTGTAAATACATAAAATCTTTATTTATTCAGAAGTTATGTATTTCGTATCATTAAGACACTTCATCAAACTTCATAACAATGAGGCGGGCAGGAACGGGTTAAGTAGCTTAACAAGACTGCCAAATTTGACTTGTGTCATACAAAACACAAACATAGCATACTATACAAAACTCAAAATATACATTCAATATAAGAACAAGATTGCTATACATGGATTGCACCTAAAATATAGTTTTAGGGGATTAAATGAAATAATAAATGTGTAGATTATAACAACCAGCACAACTTCAAGGGCCATTGCTAAAAGTTCATAACATTCTCCTAAATGTATGCTAAACTCAGATCAATGGAAAAAAAAAGTATTTAACTGAAGCTGTGGTTGCTCAGTTATTTTATGACCTTGATATTTAGTTACCATCAGTTTATTTGCAGCCACAGTCAAAGGATTCCACAAAAACATGTTGATCACAAGAAGCCATACTGCTGGGACCTCCAACAATCATCTATGCGGTACATGGAAACCTGGTGGCATGTGTTCAATTCCCTGCATCACTGCCACAGTGGAAATAATGCATTATAAAGTTCACATTAAAATAAATTGTTTGGCTATGAAATGAATGAACAGATGAGGTCCTCCAGAGAAAGAGAAGCTTTTCATTGCCACTCTTTGTTCTATCCAAAATAATGCACTTCTCAAACAAGGAACTCTTTGCTGGTTAAGTCTACTATGATGGCTGGTACTGAGGTTAAACTGCAATGCTCCTGGTCACTCACATTGAAAAACTCATGCTACATACAGTATTTGATACAATTGCTTTATTTTTGTAAGGCCATGTCAGTTTAAAGTTTATATGCCAAGGATTCCCCCAAAAACCTCATGGTTGACATGTATGAATGGGGCTGCGCCAGAAGTCTGCCCTGATCGCTCTATTTTTAACCAGGCGCTCTTTGACAGTGCTTTACCTGAGCCAGAAGTGTCACTTAGTAGATAGAAAGTGATAACTTTATGACCCGCAGTAGAACAGGTTCATAGATTTAGGCATTCTACGCTACAAATGTGTGCAAAAAAATGGTGCCTGGGCTCCAAAAATCATACATGTCGGCCCATTTTTCTTGTTGTTACTATGTACCTGTACAAACTTTGACTGTGACCCTTGGCCAGGACCTGGCCCGGACTGATCACTTGCCCACCCGGGCGGATCCCCGGCGGGCCGGGTGTCTCCTGTGTCGCCTGAAATACTTCATATTTTGTTACCTGTAATCACTCTGTCTATGCTCCTACCATTTCTTATAGGTGAGCAGTGCGGCTGTGAAGGCTGCAGCCGCTGAGATGGGCTTCTAACATGCTGAACCCAAGGCTGGCAGCAGGCGCAGCAGAGATTAAGTGAAGCTGCAGACACTGCTGAAGGCCACGGCTGGCGCAACGGGCCGCTCCATGCCTCAGTGTCATACTGGCAGCATCAGGAGTCAGAACTGTCACGATTCCTGATGCTGCCAGCACAGACATCAAGGAGAAAGACCTGTTGTGGCGGCCACGCAGCTCGGCAGCGGCGCTCTACTCACTGAGGCAGGAGGAGGCAGGGGCAGCACAGCTCACACAGTGAGCTCAGGAGGCGGGCCGGCAGCTCGGGGCACAGGAGAAGCGCGCTCACTGCTTGGCTCCACCTGCTCAGTGCTCCGGCCCTGCCCACTGCAGGCCTGGCAGGGCGCTGAGGAGCTGAACTTCCTGCCTAGACAACAAGAGGCCTGCTTCTGTGGAGGACTTGTAAGTGACCGTTACCTTACTACTGGGGTCTTCCCAACTAGCCTCCCACCCCTCAGGCCTTATCAGCTAACCCCCAGGCCTTATCAGCTATCCTCCTACCACCCCCAGGCCTTATCAGCTATCCTCCTACCACCCCAGGCCTTATCAGCTATCCTCCTATCACCCGCAGGCCTTACCAGCTATCCCCCTACCACCCCCAGGCCTTATCAGCTATCCTCCTACCACCCCCAGGCCTTATCAGCTATCCCCCTACCTCCCCCACAGGTCTTATCAGCTATCCCCCTACCACCCCCAGGCCTTATCAGCTATCCTCCTACCACCCCCAGGCCTTATCAGCTATCCCCCTACCACCCCCAGGCCTTATCAGCTATCCCCCTACCACCTCCGGGTCTTATCAGCTATCCACTTACCCCCAAAGGTCTTACCAGATAACCCCCTACCTCCCTCCCACACTGGACCTTACCAGCTAACCTACCTCCACTGGGTCCTTATCTGCCTAGGTACCCTCTCCTGAGGCCCTTACCTGCCTAGGTACCCTCAACTTGGGCCTTACCTGTGTACGTACCCTCCTCTGGGGCCTTACTTGTGTACGTACCCTCCCCTGGGGTCTTACCTGCCTACATACCCTTACCTGCCACATCCTACTCAGCCGTTTGCTCCTGCGGGGCCTCTTTATTTGCAGGCCCTAGAAGTTGGTAAGATTTGTGTCAAAAACCATTGTCTCCAAGTCCCCATGTAGACGTCCAGACTTAACTGCTGTGCATCTCCCAGGCACCGGCAGGCCCAGACTGGTGGGATGCCGGATTCTGGGCTGCTGTGGCCTACTTAATGGGGACCTATTTATCAGCCTGCTTTATGTAACTACTTACCTACCTAATTGGGGGCCTATATTGTTACCTACCTGCCTAATTGAAGTCTATCTACCCAAAAGCGGGTCTACTTATTTATTTAATTTAGGAGCATACCTATGTCCTGTATGAAGGGTTAACCTACCTATTATATCAGGAAACAAAATAAATAAAACTGTATATAGAAGCGGAAGCCCCATAGCTGTCTGCGGGAACTTTAACTGTTAGGGGCACAAGGGGTCATTATAACCATTTATGGTGCTATGTATGGGGAATTTGTACACAGGTGGGGCAGAGGTAAAGAGGTGTTGGAAAAGTGAGAAGTCTAAGATGTTTGTGTGGTACATTCTGCAGAGACGAGTAATGGCCAGGAGAAGTCATCATAGCGATCTGGATTGGAAGGAGAAGCAAAGAGAAAGAAAGTGTCTCTCAACAGATAAGCCGTCTGCTGTGAGTCCCTGGATGTCAGGGGTTATTTTGCTTCTGTTGGATTAGTGCTGATTCATGCATGTGAGGGTGACCACGGGGTGATTTGACCACACGTAGCGGTATATAATTTTATCAGCATTTGTATAATGACAGAAACACTTGTCTCTTATTGAAAAAAAATACACTTGTCCCTCCCCCTGTATTAGGATTTCTCTGCACAATTTACTTTCTTGTTTGGGCGTTTATAATGGTGGTTGTTTTGGCGGATGGAGGAGTGGCGGATATTGTATGTGGGCTGGTGAGGGTTTTGTGCCAGGGCTGCTTTTTGGTCCCAGTCGGGCCCTGGCCAGGACTTCAATTCAGAACAACATTAGACTTGGTACATGCTGTGCTCAGTCACTATGTTTGTTCAGACATTTGCAACTATACATCTGTATAGATGAATATATCATTCCTTGACTTTCAGTACAGCTGAGTCATAGGCTTGTTGACATATACCGGCCAATTGTATCCCAAAAGGACCTCTTTTTGGCTAGCTAGGCAAGAAATTAAAAAATTTTCTGTTTACCCTGGGAGGTAAATCAGTATGATTGTAAGCAACACTGACTATTATTTATCATCTAACAATTAAAAATAGTATACTGTTTGACTTTAGTAGATTAATAAAAGTGATAGAATGTGAAGCACTAACCAAGTTAAAAGCACAGTGAGTCACTTTCTCATTTAACTGGTTAGCAATGTAAGTCAAATCACTATATTTTAGTTTTGAATCTGGAAACCTGAATCAGACCTTCCACAATATCAGCTTATACTTGGCGTTCACCAGTGAGCTTTAATTCTTCCAAATGATTTGTCAGCCAAGTTACCCCTTACAGCCATTTTACAGAAAGGCTGTTTGTTGAAGATCTCTCCACGGAAAACAATAAAAGAAATAAAATGCTGTCAGTAGGATGCTATTAATTATCAGGTAATTAAATGCAGAGATCAATTTCTTGTTTTCCTTCCTGGAGAATTTTAAAACGCTTACGAGGCAGGAACTTGGAATTAATTATGCTCCTTTACTAACTCACTAAGTGCCAAATAGTGCCCTGTGGTGTGGCCTTTAGGCTCTCCCCTAAATTAAAAAGCTGACCTATCTAACCACAGTTTTTATAATTGTATCGTTTTGTATGGGTTAAAAGGGTAAGATTACGTGGGGAACTACCAGCCGCTTTTAAAAAAAATCTTTAATTTAAGTAGTAAAGGCTTTATAACTAACTCTATATATAAATGAGCAATGAGCAGTAGCATATAGTTTCCCAACAGCTGATTATTATTACAGCCATTATTTTAAGAAGCCAGACCGTGTCATTCAACTGATCAATGGGACCCTATAATCTACTGTAACTTTACTCATTTAAATATTTTTTGTGTTTCTTTTATTGGACAAAAACATAAAAGACCCTTATTGATACATATCTCAGTGCAACAGTAAAAAAAAAATTCTGTGGAATAACAGCCCATTAATTTACTATTCTACCCTTTCCACAAGAAAAAATACTGGTTTACCTCTGTTCCTACTTAACTTGCACACTGAAATTTACATTTGTACAGTGCTTACTAACTTGAATATTCATACTAGCCCACATCTACACCTCCCACACTTCTGCAATGTATAAACAGATTTTATTACGGTTGCACTTTCACTAGAAGATGAGAAAAAGCTCAACATTTTTAAATTACTTAACAGCCAGGCTGATTTAGAAACTTCATTAAAAGAGTTGTCTTAATACAAAAGATCAGCTTTCAACTTGTAGGGACAAGTAATTGAAGACTTTTTCCAAATACATGTCTATTTTGATTTTTGCCTGGTCAGGAGGTAAAGGTGATTTGATCTGCTCTGATTGCACATAGGTTTCTCTAGGTTACTGACCTGCTCTGTCCTGCTCTTTGTCTTATCTAATAGCAGGAATTGACATCACAACAGGTCGGCACACAGGACTGCCGGCAGCTTGAGAACAGAGTGTGTTTTTTCTAACAAAGGAGATTAATTACTTGTTTTTTTTTTATCTCTGAAACCCTCTGCACTATATATAAGATATCCTACTCTCATGCCAGTGCAATTAAAATATCTGTGAATGCAGAGCTGATAATAATAATAATAATCTTTATTTATATAGCGCCAACATATTCCGCAGCACTTTACAATATAAGGGAATAAGCACAGACAAACCAGACATTGTGAGGGCCCTGCTCGCAAGAGCTTACAATCTATTAGGGTGTATGGGTGAAACAAAGGGTTATAAGTGCTTGGTTTACAATGGTCCAGCCATGTTACATAAATATGGGGTAGTATACAAAAAGTGGATGAACATGCCCTCCCAACCATACATCTATATACAGAAAAAGTGCCCGTGGGTGCCCAAAATTTAGGAAGTGATGAATGTGTGACAGAATTTGTGGGGTTAACAATTAGGGATCTTGATAGGCTTGTCTAAGAAGATGGGTTTTCAGAGCACCCTTAAAAAATGCGAGGGGTTGTGAGTGGCCTGATCACTGGGGTAACATGTTTCCCGAGAACTGGTGCAATACGTGGGGAAATCTTGTAGGGCATGGG
>JAODAL010053405.1:0-25312 GCA_025379985.1 Phyllomedusa bahiana | reverse complement strand
GGCCCCCCCTGCAGCAGAAGTCAGCAGATCAGTAGTGTTGGGCATTTAGGGTGAGTGTGGTTCAAAACAATACCCCGGGAAAGGGCTGAAACTTGTACCCTGGGTAGTGGAACTTGAGGGAGCTCTAATAGAGGATATGGATGAATAGGTAAAGATGATAGGTCCGACCAGGCTTCACAAAGTCAGCAGATCCCAGTGTCGGGACTTTGTATGGTGGTGTGGTCTCAAGATAAAATATCCAGGATATCCTGTGGTTCAGTGGAATTAAAGGGAAAGCTTTATGGATGGACATAGGACTGAATAATCTAGATCTAGACTAGGTCAGACCAGGCTGCAGCAGATCAGTAGTGTCTGGGACATTGTATGGTGAGTGTGGTCTCAAGATACAATATCCCAGGATATCCTGGTGTCAGTGGAACTTGAAAGGGAGCTCCATATGGATGGATATAGGACTGAATAGACCCCGGTGACTCCTCATTCAGCGACCAGGTCAGACCAGGCTGCAGCAGAAGTCAGATTTGTTGTGTTTCGGACATTGTATGGTGAGTGTGGTCTCAACATACAATATCCCAGGAAGGGCTGAAACATTGTATCCTGGTGTCAGTGGAACTTAAAGGAGCTCTATATGGATGGATATAGGACTGAATAGGTCATAGAGCGACTAGGTCCGACCAGGCTGCAGCAGAAGTCAGCAGGTCAGTGGTGTCTGGAACATTGTATGGTGAGTGTGGACATTGTATGGTGAGTGTGGTCTCAAGATACAATATCCCAGGAAAGACTGAAACATTGTATCCTGAGATTGGTGGAACTTGAAGGGGAGCTCTATATGGATGGATATAGGACTGAATAGACCCCGGTGACTCCTCATTCAGCGACCAGGTCAGACCAGGCTGCAGGTGGTGTCACAAATCCCTAAAGCCACAGAGTTGGAAGCGTCGTCCCTTCTCCTCCTCATGGCCATGAGCCGTTCCCCGGTGCCGCAGTGTTGTCCCTCTCCCTACCCCCTCTGCGGGGCCCTTCTCTTTTTTACTATGGTAATAGTGACATTCAGCTGGAAAGGCTAGGAGCAGACATCAAAAGCCTAGACAGTCCCTGGGTGTCTCTCCAACAGCCTTGACAATGCTGGACCAGGGGCGCTGCTCGGAGCTGCACCCTCACCGAGGTTGGATGGAGAATTGGGGAACGTGCGAGCGGAGATGCTGAGAAGATGCTGAGAAGATGCTGAGAAGATGCTGAGAAGCTTCGCCCCGGACCCCTCTGGACCTCGAGCCCCTTGCTTAGAATTGGACTGCAATCTCCGCCGGTCAGAACCCCCCATTGTATATGGCAAAGTTTTTCGCCGAGCTTCTGGGCTGCACATTGAGAGACAAGGGTGCGTCTCCTACGTTCGAGGTGAGTCCCCGAGGAGACGAGCGCTCGCCATGTGTTCGGCGGGTGGCAAGGAGGGTGCGATGCTGCAATGCCGGACCTCTCACCTTGCACGCTGTCTGGCTCGTGCTCTCGGAGGGGGGGGGGGGGGGGGGGGTGGTTGCTGCAGAAAACTTTAACGTCTGCAGGAATCAAGGTGAATTGGGGTAACACCTAAGGCTGCAATCCTGTGCGTGGTATCCTGCGCGGAGAGCTTTGCAAACATGTGTAGGACACTGCAGAGTCTTAAAGGGGTATCACGATTTGGGGGAAAGCGTCTGTCTGTTTCCAATGCTGCTCTAATTCTTACCTTAAAGGGGATTTCTCGCTACAATGATTATGTAGGGAAAGGTAAATGAAGACTTTTACTAAATACATTGCTCTATTGATATTGCTCTGGTCGGGAGATAAGAGAGATTTTATCTGCTCTGAGTGCACAAGTGTCTCTAGGTTACCGTCCATATCTCTGTTCCTGATTAGACAGAGAGCAAGAAGTGATGTCACCATGGTCGGGAGATAAGAGAGATTTTATCTGCTCTGAGTGCACAAGTGTCTCTAGGTTACCGTCCATATTTCCCTTTCTGATTAGACAGAGCAGGGAGTGACATCAACATGGTCAGGAGATAAGAGAGATTTTATCTACTCTGAGTGCACAAGTATCTCTAGGTTACCGTCCATATCTTTGTTCCTGATTAGACAAAGAACAGGGAGTGATGTCACCAGGGTCAGGAGATAAGACAGATTTTATCTGCTCTGAGTGCACACAGATGTCTCTAGGTTACCGTCCATATCTCTGTTCCTGATTAGACAAAGAGCAAGGAGTAATGTCACCATAGTCAGATGGAGCAGTCTCTTTATCTCTAACAAGATTAGATTGTTTACCTTTGAAAAGCAATTGTTTTCACTCCTTGAAGGTCTGTAGCTTTGTTTAAAATGATATAAGATCAGGAGGCTTAAATTGTAGTAACACTCAGCTAGCTTTAGAGGATATAATTAGGCTAATTACTGATATAGAACCACCCACAGCCTGACCAGGCAGTGTGAGGCTGAAAGTGCCTGTAACTACCTGAAACAGCATGGTGAGAAAATCCCTTTAAAGGGGTTGTCTCACTATAGACATTGATAGCTTATCCAATCACTATGACATCAAGGTCTGGGACCTTCGTCCTTTAAAGTGTCAGAATGGAGAGCCAGTCATGCTTTGCTTTTTTAAAATTGCCCTGGACAGGAGATAAGAGATTTTATCTGCTCTGAGTGCACACAAGTGTCTCTAGGTCACCGTCCATATCTCCCTTCCTGATTAGACAGAGAGCAGTTAGTGACGTCACCATGGTCAGGAGATAAGAGAGATGTTATCTGCTCTGAGTGCACACAAGTGTCTCTAGGGTATCGTCCATATCTTCCTTCCTGATTAGACATGGAGCAGGGTATGATGTCACAGTTGTCGGACAGAGTCTTGAAAGTCTCAGAACGGAGAGGTGGTCGCACATGCGCACAACTCTTCATTCTTTTCTATGGGAATTCCCAGCAAATGGGAGCGGTGTGTTTTGTATTCACCAAAGAGGTTACGGGCGTGGTTTTCAAGATAGATGTGGGACCTTCACATATCAGACATTGATGACATAGTGATATGTCATCAATATGTGATTGGTACGGGTCTCTGAAAGTCGCGCATGCGCACAACTCTCCATTTTGTTCTATGGAAGTTCTGAGTACAGGGTAGTGTTATGTTTAGGGCTCATTTTCAAGATGGATGTGGGACCTTCACTTACCAGACATTGATGACATAGTGATAGGATATGCCATCAATATGTGATAAGTACCGGTTCCTGAAAGCCACGCATGCGCACAATTCTCCATTCTGTTCTTTGGAAATTCTGAGTATAGAGTAGTGTTATGTTTAGGGCTCATTTTCAAGATAGATGTGGGACCTTCACTTATCAGACATTGACGAAATAGTGATAGGATATGTCATCAATATGTGATAGGTACGGGTCCCCGAAAGTCGTGCATGCGCACAACTCTCCATTCTGTTCTATGGAAGTTTTGAGTACAGGGTAGTGTTATGTTTAGGGCTCATTTTGAAGATGGATGTGGGACCTTCACTTACCAGACATTGATGACATAGTGATAGGATATGTCATCAATATGTGATAGGTACGGGTCCCCGAAAGTCGCGCATGCGCACAACTCTCCATTCTGTTCTATGGAAGTTTTGAGTACAGGGTAGTGTTATGTTTAGGGCTTATTTTCGAGATAGATGTGGGACCTTCACTTATCAGACATTGATGACATAGTGATAGGATATGCCATCAATATGTAATAGGTACGGGTTCCTGAAAGTTGCGCATGCGCACAATTCTCCATTCTGTTCTTTGGAAGTTCTGAGTACGGGGTAGTGTTATGTTTAGGGCTCATTTTCTGCACCTATCAGACATTGAAGGCTATGTCGTCAATCCCAACCCCTATCTCTAAGCGTCTTGAGTCTCAAATCTTGACACCAACGTCTTTTGGAACATCTATGACTTGAATGTATTGTTACATTGTATTTACCCCATTTGCCCTTTTGTCTATGCAAAGAGCTAGAGGATGCTATCGGATGATGAAATTGGTTGTATTGCGGTATTATTTCAGCATTATGCACATGACCGATAAGGGAAGGAGTCAGAGTATCCTGGATTCAAGGTGACATTGTCAGACAGTTGCAATTAAAAGTGAACCATTTTGGAAATACCTACATTTCTGCGGAAATTACTACTAAAACAATGTAATCTAAGCCATAGTTATAGATCAACACAAGCTAAATTACATTATTCCAAACAGTTGTACCATGTATGTCTTTTAATGAGTGCATTGAGTAAACACCCACAGTGCAGGGAGAAAAAGTAAGTAAATTCTTGAGTTCAATAACCTACAGACCCTCAACAGAGGTGTAGCTATAGGGGGTGCAGAAGTAGCAGTCGCTACCGGACCCTGCAGCCTTTGGCCACATAAGGAGATACCAGCATCATAATTGACACATGGTAGCTGGGGGGGGGGGGCAACTCCACTTTTTGCACTAGGGCTCCAGAGCTTCAAATTACGCCTCTGACTCCCAAAGCTTAAAAGCGTTTAGCCAAGAAGTGAGTTCCTCACCTAACAGGCTGATACTCCCCTCTTGAGGCTTGAAAAAAGGGGCGTTGTGTTTCTGTGTTTAAAAAAACATGCACCTTCTCTGTGATGTATCGCTCCACCTCCCATGCACTTTCCTGATACTCGTCTCTGTAGTTGGCAAACATGTTTGGCTAAACCAAAGGGGGGAAAAACTTTATTGTGCACAAGCTATAGGGTTTTTTTTTCTCCCTTTTAAAACTGTAGGGGGAAGAAAGCTTGAGCACATAGGTTCTTTAATTTTTTAAAAAGTGCTGCAGGGGGGAGGAGGGCTGAGCGGGGAGCTCTGCATGTTTCTGATAATTACAATAATCCAGTGGTTTTATAAAAAAGAACAGGTCTTTTCCCCCCAGCCCCTTCAAGTCCTTATTTTTCCTGCATCAGATAAGAAGTGCAATCAACCAAACGGGCCCAGATAGCTCCTGTCAGTCGGGTCGTTTAATGTAACAGTGGGAAAAACTTAGGGCATTTAAGTCAGTCTACACGTTTTTTTATGACTTTTTTATTAGAAAAGTGATTAAATCCCCTTTTTTGGAGGACCCCACGTCAACATTGATCGTGGCAAAACCCTTTTGACCCCCTTTCGATACAGGAATTGGGTGCATCCTGGTACGAAAGATTTTGTAGCGGGAGGCTGGGGGTTGGCTGCTAATGCAGCTGACACCCGCGGTAAGGGGGGGAAAAGGGCGTCTCGTTCCCTGCTGTTTAAATCAAAAGCCCGGTAGAAGAGAAAAGGCACCCCGTGGAAGATCACAGGATGCCGATCAGTTAAACTTGGGGGTGAAGTCTTATGAAGGCTTCTACCCCCATGTTTTCGTTTTACCCAAAGGAGGGAAATGGTAAAAAACCCCTCTTTGTTCCCCTTCTGCAGTTTTACAAAACAGGGAAAGGGGGTTTTAATGAGTAGCCCTCAAGGGGCTAAATATACAAGTAAAAAAAAAACTTTTTTAAAAGTATGAAAAAAAAATTTTAAAAATTCAAATACCCCTCTTTTGCCATTTTACAAAATGAAAAAAGGGGTAAAAAAAAAAAAAGACGGGAAAATCCAAAATATTAAAATTAACATGTTTTTTTGTACGCTGACACCCTAGAAAGAAAACAAAAAAAAACCAAAGCCAAGATTGTGTTTTTTTGGTCATTTGATTTTCCCCCTTAAAATTGAAATAAAAGTTTTAAAAAAAGTTGCATCTATCCAAAATGGTACCCAAAAAAAATCCACTTCACCCCAAAAAAATTGCCCCCCCCCCCAACACAACCACAATCAGGTTTTTGGGGGGGAAAAGTACAAAAAAGTTATTGGTCAAGAAAATGGCGGCTACTTTGAAAATTTTTTTTAAATTGATTTTTTTTTTACTTTTTATTTAAAAGTGTATATGTGTTGGTGCATAGGGCCTTCATTAGAAGGGTATATGGGGTTAGGTGCATAGCACATCATTACAAGTGTATTTTGTGTTGGGTTTGCAAAGGGCATCATTAAAAGTTTTATTTTTTGTTATTTTGCTTTGCAATCATTACAAGGTATATGTTTTTAGGTGCTTTGCACATCATTACAAGTGTATATGTGTTTTGTGCATACCCCCAATAATTTCAATGTATTTGTGTTTAGGCGCATAGCGAAAATTTCCCAAGTGTATATGGGTTAGGTAATGTACTCATTCAAGGGGTAATGTGTTAGGGGGTTTAGGAATCATTACAAAGTTTATGGGTTGGTGCTTTAGACATCATTAAAAGTGTATATGTGTTAGGTGCATAGCGCATCTTAAAAATTTTGTATATGTGTTAGGTGCATAGGCTCATTACAAGGGTTATGGGGTTAGGTGCAATAGAACATCATTAAAGGGTATATGTGTTAGGTGCTTTTGCAAATCTTTACAAGGGTAATGTTTTAGGTGATACCCGCATCATTAAAAGGGTATATGTGTTGGTGCTTAGGGGCATCATTAAAAGGGTTTATGGGTTAGGTGCATAGGGGCATCATTAAAAGTTTTTATGTGTTATGTGCATGAACCTTCTTAAACAAGTGAAATTTGTTTTAGGTTTTTTGGTTTCATTAAAAGTGTATATGTTTTTGGGCATAGCACACCCTTTAAAAGTTTTTATATGTGTTAGGTGCATAGGGGCCACCCATTACAAGTGTATTGTGTTGGGTTTGCATAGGCCCCTTTCAAGTGTATTTTGTTAGGGCATAGAGCATCATTAAATGTATATGTGTTAGGCCCCTTAGCGCATTTTTCAAGTGTTTAGGGTTTTTGGGTTTGGCATCATTAAATTTGTTTATGTGTTTAGGCGTTTAGCACATAATTACAAGTGTTTATGTTTTTGGTGAAATAGAATAAATTACAAAGTGTAATGTTTTTTTAGGGCATAGCGTTCATTTAAGGGGGTAATGTTTGGGGCGCATGCAATCATTAAAAGTGTATATGTGTTAGGTCCCTAGCGCATCTTTTCAAGTGTTTATGTGTTAGGTGCATAGCACATCATTACAAGTGTTTATTTTGTTGGGTGCTTAGCACTTTATTACAAGTGTATATTTTTTGGGGTTTTGCATAGCGCATCTTTTCCCAAGTGTATATGTTTTTAGGGGAATAGGGCATCATTACAAGTGTTTATGTTTTTTATGTGCATAGCAAATCATTACAAGGTATATGTTTTTAGGTGATAGGAATCATTACAAGTGTATTTTGTGTTGGTGCATACCCAAAATTCTTACATGTTATATGTGTTAGGTGCATAGCCCCATCATTCCAAGTGTATATGTTTTTGGTGAAAGGGCATAAATTTAAAGTGTTTATGTTTTGGGGGATAGCCCCTTCATTAAAAGTGTTTTATGTGTTAGGCGCTTTGGTTTCATTACAAGTGTATATGTGAAAGGTGAATTGCATCTTTACAAGTGTTTTTTGGTTAGGGGCTTAGCGCCATTTACAAGTGTTATGTGTTAGGTGTTTTGCGCATATTAAAAAGTGTATATGTGTTAGGCGCATGGGAACATCATTACAAGTGTAATGTGTTAGGTGCATAGCACACCCATTAAAATTTTTAAAAGTGTTAGGTGAATGCGCTTCTTACAAGTGTATTTTGTGTTAGGGGCATAGCAATCATTAAGTGTATATGTGTTAGGTGCATAGCGAATCATTACAAGTGTAAAATGTGTTAGGTGCATAGAAACATCTTTTCCCAAGTGTTATGTGTTAGGTGCTTAGTGCATCTTTTAAAATTTTATAGGGGTTGGCCCGGCTTTAATTAAAAAGTGTTTTTATGTGGTTTAGGTTTTGGCCAATAGCGCATCATTACAAGTGTTTATGTGTTAGGTGCATAGCCCCTCATTACAAGTGAATAATGTTTTAGGCGCATAGAAATTTTTTCCCAAGTGTATATGTGTTAGGTGCAAAAGACTTCATTACAAGTGTATATGGGGTTAGGTGCATAGGCATCATTACGTGAAAATTTTGTGTTAGGCTTTTTTTCCATTACAAGTGTATAGTTTTAGGTGCATAGCCCCGTTTAAAAAAAGTGTAATGGTTAGGTGAATAGCGCTCATTAAAAGTGTATAGGGGTTAGGGGGTTTTGGCATCATTAAAGGGTTTTATGTTTTTGGGTTAGCACATCATTAAAAGGGTATATGTGTTAGGTGATTAGCGCATCATTACAAGTGTTTATGTTTTAGGTGATAGCCCCTCATTACAAGTGTTTTGTGTTAGGTGAAGGGGCACCCTTAAAAGTGTATATGTGTTAGGTGCTTAGCCCGCTTTACAAGTGTATATTTTTTTGGTGCTTTAGAAACATTTTTACATTTTCCCAGGCCCAAACCCAAAGGAAAGGGGGAAGAAAATGGACGGAAACCTAGGACATTGTGCACTGAGAGTAGATAAAACTTTTTTATTCCTGCCCCTTGGTGACGTCACTCCCTGCTCTCTGTTAATTGGGAAAGGGAGATATGGATGGTAACCTAGAGACACTTGTGCACTAAGAGAAGATAAAATCTCTCTTATCTTCTACCGGGGCAAAGAAATTTAGAAAAAAGTCTTTTTTTCCCTTTTCCCGTTGAAAGTGAATCATTGTAGTGAGAAAATCCCTTTAAGGTCAAGATTTTCATGTTGATGTTATGAGTAGTTAATGTTCTGAGGTCAGGTCAGGTTTTTGGCCTTTCCGGGAACACAAATCCCCTTTTTCAACAAAACATTGGGGCCCTTTCTAAAAGACCACCCGGATGTTCCACAATGCTTCTGGAATATTTTAAAAAACCCGGATGGAAAAAATTGGATCAATGATTTTTTTGGGGAGGAAAAGACACTGAAAACCAACCCCAGAAAAAAACCCAACTGCGAAGCATGATGCATGGTGGAGGGGGCTTCATGGTTTGGGGCTCTTTGCACAGTTGATGGATCTCAAGTAAAGGACTTTTGGGTTATGAACCACAAAAAATTTAAAAGCTGATAAAGAAAATCAACTAAAAAATTTTAAAGTTGTGTGAATATTATTTACTGCTATGTCAAATATTTGGTAGAGGTGACTCTAGAAATTAGCAAGTTAATACATTCAAGTTTTAACTTACCTTTTCTGCTTGCAATGTGGATGGGACTTAGATAACATTCAGACCACTTTTTTTTTTCTGGAAATCAATGCAAAAATCAAAATAATTCCAAAGGGTTCTGCTAGTTTTCTCCCTGCACTGTAGAGGTTTACTCAATGTACTCAGGGAAAGACAGGAGCAGTAAAACTGCCTGCATGTTATTGGTTAATTTAGATTGTATTTTGCTAGTATTGTGCTTGATAACAACCAGACCAAATTTAAAAGATAGTCATGAGGGAAAACAAAGAAATACTAAGAGTCGTTTCTTTTTTCCTGCATGTGATGTTTACTCAATGTGCTGAATGGAAAACAGGAACAGTACACTACCTGCATGTTATTAGTGCATTTGATTGTATTTGTCTAGTATTGTGCTTGATAACAACCAGACCACATTTTATTGAAAATAAAGAGAAAGCAAAAATAACTCCCAAAATTTGGTTACTTTTTCCCCGCCCGTTGATTTTTCAATGTGCTAATGAAAGACGGGAATGTAATGCTGCTTTTTATTATTTTTTAGATTGTATTTTTTGTGCTTGAAAAACAGACCACATTTTTTTGTAGTCAAGAGAAATAAAGTATCTCAAAGGGTCGTTACTTTTCTCCCTAGACTCTGTTGTTTACTCAACGTGCTCAATAAAAGACAGGAACATTATAACTGCTGCCATGTTAACAATTCTTTTACATTGTATTTGTCCAGTATTGTGTTTGACAACAACCAGACCACATTTTATTGATAAATAATGTAGAAATCGAAATAACTCCAAATTTTGGTTACAGTATTTTTTCCTAACTGAAATGTTTATCAAGTACTCAATGATAAGACAAAAAAACTTTAACTCCCCTGCTGTTTTTATTCATTTAGTTGCTTTGTTAGGTTGGTAAAAATTTCCTAAAAATTATATATCCCCCTTTAAAATGTACTTTTATTTGATGCCTTAAAATAAAATAATGTCCCCCTATAAATACTGCCCCAAACCCTAGATATACTGTACAGGTCCGTCCCGTCGTGGGGTCATCGCCCTGATAAGAGGGGTCCACTCTATATAAAGGTGGATCTCTATGCATGCAATCAGTACTATGACCTGTGCATGCAAAAAAAAACTGTAAACCTTATCAGCCTTATGAAAATTTGTTGTAAATTATGTCACCTTCGTATAAAAATAACCCTTTTGCCCTTTTTAATGTTTGTTATGAGTTTTAAACAATATCAGCACTCCCCCCGGGGTTTCCCCAAAAATTTGGGTTCATAGGGGATATTATTGCTGTAAAATTATTGATATGGAAAAGTGTAAATCCAAAATTCATAAGGTAAACTTAAGTGAGTACTTGCTGAATCCGGGGTTTATGATACTCCAGGTGCAGGATATTAAAATCCGTGAGGATGCCCGATAGTTTTTTTTTTACCAAAAGGAGTGTAAGGTAATGGTTCCATGTGTTTTGGAGACCAACCTCAATAATGCACCAGATAAAGGAGAAATCACCCGCAGAGGTATCTCTAGGAAACAATCCGTTTCGGACTCACACTCCGTGTCCCAACTCCTTCTGCACAACTTGGGGGCCACAAGGGATATTCTACGCCACAACAGTTCCTACTTCTGTTTCACTAAACTTACACTTAAAAGCAAAAAACAAAAACCCCAAACCGTCCGAAACCCCCCAAACAACACACACAAGGCTACCACCTTAAAAAAGGAATCTACATTAACTCTTTGCTGTCACCACCCTTTCTTTTCTTGAAATGAACTAAAAGTGCCTCTTTTTCCCAAACCGGTCACCGAACCAGCAGTCCCCAAAAACCCCTCGGAGGAAAAGGGCAAAACTAAAAAAATTTTTTTAAGTTTTAATATAGGTTTTTAGTAATTTTAATGAAAGAAGTTCGGCTCCCCTTTCCCCAGGGGAAATTGTCTATTTTCATTTTCCCCGAGAACCCTTTTAAGTCGCGTTCTCCCTTCCGGGTCCCCGCACCCAAGGGGAGAATAACCCAAAACGCAAACGGATACCCGGGGGGTTAAACCCCCGTCGGGCCCCTTTGCGCCCCCAAAATTCCCCCGGGTTTTCCGGTTCCGGTAAAATTTCCCTTTTTTTATTGCGGGCCCAATTAAAACAGCATACGGCAAAAATTACTCGTGCACACAGGTGAAGAAAAAAAACGTGAAAAGGGCTTTATTCCCCAAAAGGTTTTTTTTCTTCCCCTGTGTGCACGAGTATTGTTCCCGTAGTGCGGGTTTTAATTCCCTTTGCAATAACATAGTAGTTTTCCCGGGAAAACCGGGGGGGGAGTTTTTGGGGTGGGAATTTCCCGAGGGGGTTTTCAACCCCCGGATTTTCCGTTTGCTTTTCTGTATATAGGTTTTGTCCCTGTTAAAAAAATTCAAAAATCCAGAAAAAAACCAAAAACCCCCTGCGGTATAAACAAAAGGGATAAATAAAAAAAAAAACTTCTTCATACTGTTTAATATTTTTTTCCAAAACCAAACCCAAAACCAAAAACAAAAAAAATCTAAACAACACACCAACACAACAATCTTCAAAATCACAACCCAAAATAAAAAAACCAACAAAAATTATTTAAAACTAACCTAAAAAAACACACTAAATTACACCAAAAAAAAAATCTATCCCAAAAAACTCCAAAAACTATCAAAACTTTTAAAAAATCTCCCCCCCCAAAAATCAAACTATCTCTAATCAAACAATCTATCATCTATCTCATATTATTTTTCCCAAACAAAACCCCCTTTTTCTATCTATCCCTTTTAATCAAACACCCAACCCCTTTTAACCCAAAAAAAATTTTTTATCACACTTTTTTTTCTTTTTAACAAAAAACATTTTCAAAAACTAAAAACTATCTTCACAAATCCAATCAAACTACTCCACATCTAAAAAATCAAAAATTTCTATTACCAATCTAATTATCCCATAACTTACCCAAAATCATCTCTTATCCTTCCTCTTTTATCACTCCTAAACTTCTTTAAAAAAACCCACCTTTACCACTTCTTTTTTTAAACCTATCTAAATATTCAAATCTTCTACAAATTAAAAATTTCATATCTTTTACTTCACTATACCAAAATTATCTATCTTTATACTACCCCTTTTAAATCCCAATATCTACTATCATATATCTACCCATATCTATCTATCATCTCAATCTTTCTACCCCATATCCCCCAAAATTATCTATTACTATTTATCTCAATCTATTATTTTCTTTTCTATCTATTCTATCTATTTCCCATATCTCCCTATCAAATCTATCATTATCTATTTATATCTTATCTATTATTTTTAATCAAATTTTTTAATTTATCTTTATCAATCTATCACCCCATATCTATCAACCATATCTATCAAATCTATCTATCTATTACATCTCATATTATCTATCCCCCCAAAATTTATCTTCTATCAAATTATCTCAAAAAAAATTCTATCTTTTTTTCAATCTATCCCATTTTATCTTTCCCATATCTATCTATCTATCGCTCCATATCTATCTATCTATTTTTTTTTTTTTTTTTTTCTTATTTCTCAAATTTTCTATCTCATATCAAATCAAAATCTATATCTATCAAATTTTATCTACTATTCATTCTTTTCTTTTCTCATATTATCTATCCCATATCTACCCTTTTCCCATTTTTATCTATCTATATCATCCACCCCATATTTTATCTATCTATCTATATCCCCAATCTACCCAAAAATTATTTCCCCATATTTTTCTATCTTCTATCTATCTTTTTTTCTTTTCTATTATCTATCTCATATCTATCTATCTCATATCTATCTATCTCATATATATCTATCTCATATCTATCTATCTATCCCATATCTATCTATCTATCTATCTATCTATCTTATATCGATCTATCCCATATCTATCTCTCATATCTATCTATCTCATATGTATCTATGTAGCTGTCTATCCCATATCTATCTCATATCTATCTATCTATCTATCTATCTATATATCTATCTATCCTATCTATCTTAACCTATCCTATCTATCTCATATCTATCTCTATCTATCTATCTATCTATCTCATATTTATCTCATATCTATCTCTCTCATATATATCTATTTATCTATCTATCTATCTATCTATCTATCTATCCCATATCTATCTATCTATCTATCTATCTATCTATCTATCTATCTATCTATCTCATATCTATCTCATTTCTATCTATCTCATATCTACATATCATTCTATCTTTCATATCTATCTTCTATCTATCTATCTCTATATCATTATCTATCTATCTATCTATCTATCTATCTATCTATCCGTTGACCTTTATATCTGCCCTTTTTATAAACTGCTGTATAATTTGGAGTTTTATGATACCCAGTTATCAGGTTGGAGAATCTTCTTCTGTTCCACAATCTGGAGCGATTTTATCATTTTGTTGAACCTGTGGTTTGTGAGGTTCAGGCGTCTCTGAATTAGTGATGGGGTAACGCGGCTTTATGTTACATTTTATGGATTCTTTCTATTTCTTTATTGACAATCTAGTTCCGGAACCGTTTTCCCTCCATAGAAGGATACCCGGGTCTGGAGGATCAGCTATTGGGCTCTCCCAGGATGTTAGAACATTAACTCTGCACAAAGGACGGAAATATCCTTCAGGGTGAGCGCGCATGGGGCATATCTGCTGCTGATATCTCACTGTGAAACTGTTTTGTGGAAATCAGCAAAGTGGAGAAAATTATGCAGCATTGGGGACGTCACTCCCTGCTGTGTCTTATCAGCAGCACAGGAGCTTGTTTATATTTCTTACAGACAAAAAATTTACCTTTTAGAGCTCAGTAGCCTTGTGCCCTGCTATTAAATCCTCTTCATGATCAATGTTCCTCTAACAAGCTCAGCTAGGAATAGCAGAAATGAAATGTCGTCACTGCTGTAGAACCACCACAGCCTGAAGAGTCAGTGGGAGCCTGAAGCTGTAGAACTGCCCACAGCCTGAATAGAAAGTGGGAGATTGAAGTAGTAGAACCACCCACAGCCTGAATAGAAAGTCGGAGCCTGAGGCTGTAGAATGACCCACAGGAAGTGGGAGGCTGAAGCTGTAGAACCACCCACAACCTGAACAGTAAGTGGGAGCCTGAAGCTGTAGAACCACCTACAGCCTGAACAGGAAGTGGAAGCATGAAGCTGTGGAACCGCCCACAGCCTGAACAGGAAGTCAGAGCCTGAAGCTGTAGAACTGCCCACAGCCCAACAGGAAGTGAGAGTCTCAAGCTGTAGAACCGCCCACACCCTGAACAGGAAGTCGGAGCCTGAGCCGGTAGAACAACACACAGCCTAAACAGGAAGTGGGAGCTTCAAGCTGTAGAACTGCCCACAGCCTGAACAGAAAGAGGGAGCCTGAAGCTGTTGAAGTGCCCACAGCCTGAACAGGAAGTGGGAGATTGAAACTGTAGAACCGCCCACAGCCTGAACAGGAAGTGGAAGCCTGAATCTGGCTATGAAGAGCAGGTTCTGTGCAATGGCATGGTGAGAAAACTCATTTAATTGTAAATGAATGAGACCCAAAGTGTAACAGGGAGTTCAATCATTCTGTGTGAGGATTTCTGCTCACTATGTCTAAGCTCCTGAGGGCCACATAAATTGACGTGGTGGGCCAGATAGATGCTCTCCATATGTTTGACCATCTAATGATCTAGAGTATTTGATTGTCCAGGATCACTGAAGTCCTGGTAGATATAATGTCTACCTCAAGAGATGCTCTATGTCAGGGGTGTCATGACTACAGATGCTGACCATCATAGTCTACCTCAAGAGATGCTCTATGTCAGAGGTGTCATGACTACAGATGCTGACCATCATAGTCTACCTCAAGAGATGCTCTAAGCCAAGGGTGTTAATCTCATTTTCACTGAGACAACATAGACATGGTGGTTGCCTTCAAGGGACCATGGTGAGCCATGCAGTCAGTAAAAGGCCAAGATGTCCTTTAAGGTTGTGTAATAGCCGCCCCTTCCACCTCTTTAGCACTGAGTTTCCTAGGGTGACTAGTGTGCCACCACCTGTGAACTACTGAACAAAGCAGTGGGGAGGTCCACTTCACAGCTCCTAATCCAAGATGGAACCAACTTTGTGTGCTGCTGCAGCCACCTCTGATAAGTACTGGATGAATCCTTTGGAAAAAGCGGAGAGTAGACCAGATGGATTGCCCAGCATTTTCAAGGCCTACTTGATATTATATCTACCGCAAGAGATGTTCTAGGCCTTGGATGTCAAAACTCCAGAAGTTGACCATCATAGTGTACCTCAAGAGATGCTCCAGGCCAGGGGCATCAAGACTCCAGAAGATGACCCTCATAGTTTACCTCAAGAGATGCTCTAGGCCAGAGGCATCAAGACTCCAAAAGTTGACCATCATAGTCTACCTCAAGAGATGCTCTAAGCCAGAGGCGTCAAAACTCCAGATGTTCACCATTATAGTTTACCTCAAGAGATGCTCTAGGCCAGGGGAGTCAGGAGTCCAGATGTTGACCATCATAGTCTACCTCAAGAGATGCTCTACGCCAGAGGCGTCAAGACACCAGATGTTGACCATTATAGGTTACCTCAAGAGATGCTCTAGGCTAGGGGCATCAAGACTCCAGAAGTTGACCATCATGGTTTACCTCAAGAGATGCTCTAGGCCAGAGGCATCAAGACACCAGAAGTTGACCATCATAGTTTACCTCAAGAGATGCTCTCGGCCAGGTACATCAAGACTCCAGAAGTTGACCATCATAGTCTACCTCAAGAGATGCTTTAAGCCAGAGGTGTCAAGACTCCAGAAGATGACTATTATAGTCTACATCAAGAGATGCTCTAGGACATGGGCATCAAGACTTAAGAAGATGACCATCATAGTCTACATCAAGAGATGCTCTACGCCAGAGGCATAAAGACTCTAGATATTGACCATCATAGTCTACCTATGCTGTAGTTCACGGGTGTCAAGCTCATTTTCACTGAAGGAAACATCAACATTGTGGTTGCCTTCAAGGCTCACCACAATGGTCAGTGAAATGCCAAGATGTCCTTTAAGGGCTCGGGTGAAACCACCTTGAGCGGGTAAAACAGAGCATTTTGGGGTTTCCCTCCAAACCCAAAACATGGCCCCCCCCCTCCCCCTTTTGCTGGAAACCAAACACCCCTCTGTTAAGAAACTGGTTGCACCCTTGAGGAAAGAAAAAGAGGGGGCCCCTTCTGTGTTTTACCTTGTCCTTTCCCTTTCTTGCCTGTTTTTAAAAGCTCTTGGGGGAAACACATAACGAAAAGGGACGAGACATTTTTGGGGGGGGGCCCTTGGGAGTTTGACCCCCTGCTCTATCTGTCCCCCTTACTTGAATATTAATTGTGATGGAGGAAATTTTGGCCACGAGATTGGTTGGCATGGTTATCAAAGACATACATGGGGTTTCCAAGCCTACAAAATTTAGATGCTCGTGGGAAATCAATGAAACAAAGTTGGGGAAAAGCTTAAAATTTTGGTGGTAAATGTAAGGGGGGCGTCTTCTGCAGGCTGACAGCATCAAAGATTAACAAAGGGCCCTGCGAGAGGAAACATCGCGGCAGAAATGAAAGACTCGAAAGAGGCCATGGTCGTCATTAACCTCTTGCCTCGTAGTAAACGCTTGCATGGTCCAGGAGTTAAGTGCCGCTTGCCTTGAGCGTTTACCGTTTTTTATTCCCGACTCTTCCCCTTTTGGGATTTTTTTTCAGGTTTGTTTAATAAAATATTTCAAATTTTATGGAAAAAAATGGGGGAAAAAAAAGGAAAAAATTTTATTTTGGAGACGGAAGAAAAGATTTTTTCTGGGGGTTCTGTTGACGTTTTTGTGCCGTAAAATTTTTTAATGTTTGGGTTTTTCTTTTTAGGTTTTTTTCCTTTAAATATGTTTTCCCCTATTTGGGAAAATGGGCCCTCACCTCTGCTCCATAAGAAGACACCAGTATTATAAACAACGTGAAAAAATGGGGGGCTTTTGTTCCCCTTGTAAATTGGGAAAACCCAAGGGCAAGTCAGATTGGGGGGGGCCCGGGGGCCCCCCGTGTATTTGATTCTTCAAATCCACTAGTGTTAGTAGATTACTGGGGTCCACCAGTGGAGTTGATTCTTAGGGCCCATTGGGGGAAAACTGGTTTACTATCCCCCGCAGTGGGGTTGAACTTTGGGGGGAAACCAGTTGAAACCGATTTTAGGGCCCCCCCGGGAGCTGAATCTTGGGCCCAACAGGGGGAGTTTATTCTTTGGGCCCCCATTTGGGGTTGAGTCCCTTTAGGGCCCCCCGGTGGGGGTTGAAATCTTGATGCCATTTAGGGGGGTTGATTCCTTTGGGACCCAAACAGTGGGGGCCCGATTTTGGGACCCATCATGGAAAGGAAATTTCCCCCGGCCCACCCGTAGAGTTGATTCTTGGGACCCCCCCGTGGGTTGGTTCTTTTGGGCCCCCCCAGTGGGGTTTATTCTTTTGGTTTTTCCCACCAGTGGGTTATTTTTGGGGCCCTTCAGTGGAATTGGGTTATTGGGCCCAGCAGTGGAGGTGAATTTTTAGAGCCCAACCCGTGGAAAGGGGATTTTTTTAGAGCCCTCAGTGGAGGGGATTTCTAAGCCCATCATGAAAGGGGATTTCTAGAGCCCACCAAATGGAGTTGATTCTTGAGGCCCACCAATAGCCCCGGTTTTTGGGGGTCCACATTTTGGAGTTTTTTTTTGAGGTCCCCCAAAATAGATTGGTTTTTGGGGATCCAAGTGGAGTTGATTTTTGAGGCCACAATAAAATTGGCTTTGGGTTTCCACCAGTGGAGTGATTCTTAAGCCCACCAGTGGAGTTGATTTTTGGGAGCCCCCAGGGGATATATTCCAGAACCCCATCAGTGGGTTGATTTTAGGGCCCACCATGGATCTATTTTAGGCCCCCACCGTGGGGGTGATTTTAGGACCCCCCAGTGGGTGATTTTGGGCCCCCGTGGATTTAAATTTTTTTGGCCCCCCCCCGTGGAGTTGAGTTTTGGGGCCCCATCGTGAATTTGTTTTGGGGGACCCATCAGGGGGGAGAGATTTTGGTGCCCATGGGAGAAGTTCCCTGGGGCCCCCATAGAATGTTCGGGGGCCCCACCGTGGATTTATTTTGGGCCCCCCAGTGGAGTTGATTCTTGGTGCCCCCCAGTGGATTTTTTGATTTTGGGGCCCCTTCGTGGAATTGATTTTGGGCCCAGCAGTGGGGTGTTTCAGAGCCATCGTGGAGGTGATTTCTAGAGCCCATCAGTGAAGGTGATTTCTAGAGCCCACCAGTGGAGTTGATTCTTGAGGTCCACCAATAGACCTGGTTCTTGGGGTCCACTTTTGGGATTTGTTTTTGAGGTCCACTAGACTTGGTTCTTGGGATCCAGTGGAGTTGTTTTTTTGAGGTCCAGAAATTTTAGACTTGGCTTTTGGGATCCACCATGGATTTAAATCTTGGGCCCATCGGGGTTGTTCTTAGGGCCACCAGTGGATCTGTTTTAGGCCCCACCAGTGGGATAAATTCTTAGGACCCACCAGTGGAATATTTTTCGGGCCCCCAGTGGAGTTAAATTCTTATGGCTCCCCGGGGGGAGCAGATTCTTGGTGCCCACCAGTGGGATTTTTTGGTCCCCCCCATGGAGTTGATTTTTAGGGCCCTTTTCGTGGAATTTTTCGGGAGCAAACCAGGGGAGGTGATTTTAGAGACCAACCAGGTGAAATGTTTCTAGAACCACCGTGGGTTTTTTTTTGGGCCCCCAGTGGGTTGATTCTGGGGCCCCAGTGGAGTTTTTCTTGGGGCCTTCAGGGGAATTGATTTTTGGGAGCCCCCCTGGGGTGTTTTCTTCACGGGGTTTTAAAAAACCCCCGTAAAGGTGTTTTCTAACCCACCAGGGAGATGATTTTGGGCCCCACAAAAATGTTTTCTGGCCCACAGTGGAGGGATTTTGGGGCCCACCAGTGGTTTTGATTTAGACCCCCCCAATGGGATGTTTTTGGGGTCCCCCAGTGGAGTTGACTGGGGGCCCCCTTGGAGTTGATTTTGGGCCCCCCAGTGGAGTTGATTCGGGGGCACCCATGGAGTTGATTTTGGTCCCCCAGTGGAGTTGATTCTTGGGGCACACCAGTGGAGTTGATTCTTGGGGCACACCAGTGGAGTTGATTCTGTGGGCCCTTCAGTGGAATTGATTCTTGGAGCCCACCAGTGGAGGTGATTTCTAGAGCCCATCAGTGAAGGGGATTTCTAGAGCCCACTGGTGGAGTTGATTCTTGAGGTCCACCAATAGAACTGGTTCTTGGGCTCCACATGTGGAGTTGATTTTTGAGGTCCAGCAATAGACTTGGTTCTTGGGATCCACCAGTGGAGTTGATTCTTAGAGCCCACCAATGGAGCTGATTCTTGGGGTCCACCAGTGGAGTTAATTCCTAGGGCAACCAGTGGGGTTGATTCTTGAGGCCTATCCTACATTAACTGTACATACTAAACACAACTCCTTCTCTGCCTTTATAAGTGAAAAGCAGCACCAGGCCTGCATATGGGCCTATGATATCCAGACACCACTAAGAGCAATTTCTTATGGCTGTTGCTTCAATTACATATCCTGTAATCAGCTGAGATAAGCAAAGTTACTGGTACTATATTGTAACTTAAAGGGGTTTTGCCACGATGTAATGTTGACGTGGGATCCTCCAAAATAGGTATTTAATCACTTTTCTAAATCTATGTAATTAAAAAAATTGCAGTCTGAAAGAGCTACAGACTTCCTTACATGCCCTTGGTTACTTCAAAGCTTCTATTAGATACGACCTGACAAGAGCTGCTGGCCGGGCTTGCGCAGAGAAAGCTTCTTATCTGATGAGACTGAGCTGCAGAAGTTTTCAAGGCACCGGGGTTAGAAATATGTTGTCTTTTGTATACAGAATAAACTAGTTGTAGTGTGATTATCTGAGTAGATCCCTGCTTTATCTGATGACAGGAACAGGGAAAAAGCTTTTAAGTGCTGTGGAAAAAAAGCTGTTTGTCTTTTGTATACAGAATCCACTAGTTGTAGTTTGATTATTTCAGTGAACATTGCACACGATCCCTTATGCAGCTCTGCCTCTGGCTGTGTCTCTCTCTTTCAGCTCCGTGGTTTGTTTACATTTGCTTCTTAGCAGATAAGGCTCCTCCTGGCAAAACCCCTTTAAGTTTTGAGACGCTCCCTTGGATTCCTCACTCCTCACTGGCCCCCACCCTCTCTCCCCTGCAGCTTCATGACTCAGCGTGATTTGTATACATCCTGCTGTCGTGCTGACAGGAGCTAGATAAGTGACTTCTTGGCAAATCCCCTTTAAAGCAATTTCTAACAGTGGTTACATCAGTCAGATTTCCTGTATTCAGCTGCAGGTAAACAAAGTTACTGGCACTACAGTGCACCTAAAAGCAATTTTAATAGCTGTTGCATCAGCCAGATATCCTGTATTCAGCTGCAGGTAAGCATAGTTACTGGTACTACAGTACACCTAAAAGCAATTTTAATAGCTGTTGCATCAGCCAGATATCCTGTATTCAACTGCAGGTAAGCAAAGTTACTGGCACTACAGTGCAACTAAAAGCAATTTCTAATGGCTGTTACATCAGACAGATGTCCTGTATTCAGCTGCAGGTAAGCAAAGTTACTGGCACTACAGTGCACCTAAAAGCAATTCTAATGGCTGTTACATCAGTCAGATATCCTGAAGGTAAGCAAAGTTACTGGCACTACACTGTACCTAATAGCAAATTTAATGGCTGTTGCATCAGCCAGGTATCCTGTATTCAGCTACAGGTAAGCAATGTTACTGGCCCTACAGTGCACCTGAAAGCAATTTTAATAGCTGTTGCATCAGCTATATATCCTGTATTCATCTGCAGGTAAGCATAGTTACTGGCACTACAGTGCACCTAAAAGCAATTTTAAAAGTTGTTGCATCAGCTAGGTATCCTGTATTCAGCTGCAGGTAAGCAACGTTACTGGCACTATATTGTATCTAATTTTAAGAGCTGTTGCATCAGTTAGGTATCCTGTATCAATTTTTAAATCAATTTTAAATGGCTGTTTCATCAGTTAGGTATCCTGTATCAATTTAAAAATCAATTTTAAATGGCTGTTTCATCAGCTAGGTATCCTGTATTCAGCTGCGGGTAAGCAAAGTTACTGGCATTACAGTGTACCTAAAAGCCTGGAGTGGTGCTTTATGTATGCTGTAGTGAGGAACATTAACTACTGATGTAGCACCTACAGGTTTATGGCAAAATCGAAGGCCAGGTTTACGGCACTCAGACACATCATCAGCACTTAACCCCCATCTTTACCTTTGAACCGGAATCAATGAAGGCACAATAAGAGGTCTCTGAGGGGTTAATGGGTGATGCCATTAATCTACAAATGCAATGTCAGGCAATAAATTGATTTGCAGGTTAAGTCGACTCGGTCACCATTTCCATTTGTAACAGCAGCGGCGCTTATTCCTTCATTTCCCGTACAAGGAGCCGTCGCGGTAGAATTCGTCTGGAAGTCGTGATACCGTGACTCAGCGCCCGCTCAATGGATCCCTGATTAAGTCAAGAAAGCTGTTTATTTACTACGGGCAGAGCCCTGCGGCTGAAACAGCCGAGTAAGCAACATGTGCTTGAAGGTTAACTGGATCGATACTGCTGTATTCCCTTCTCGTAGTAATGGCAGCCATGGCACGACGCTGAGCAAAAGTGACAGGAACTAATACAGCAGCTGCTTAGTCAGAAGAAATAACTATTGATCGTGCATTTATTAGGGGGCGGTGTGCACGGCTCGGGCGCAGTCCTGTCTTCTCGTCCCCTCGTGTCTCTCCCTCTATGGGTCCTAACCCCTTCCTGACAGTCGGTCATAATTTTTTGACTCTTCTTTTTTTTTTTTCCTCCCCACCTTCCAATATTCCATCTACATAGACATATGTGGGCTTTTTTAAAAATGTTGTAACTTTGAAAACATTTTTTTTTACATTTTACTTGAGCTACTTAACCCTTTCCCGCAACGCGGTCATAATAATATGGCTTTTCAATTGTTCTTTCCTCTCCACCCTCCAAGAGCCCAAAACATGGGCGACAATTTTAGGCTCTAGCTTCCTATTCGAGCTATGGGCAATTCTACAAGTTCAGGCTCCCACTTCCTGTTAGGCTGTGGCGGTTCACAAGTTCAGTCCCACTTCCCTTTAGGCTGTGGGCCCGCTCTACGCTTCAGACTCCCACTTCCGGTTCAGGCTGTGGGCAGTTCCACAGCTTCAGGCTCCCTCTTCCTGTTCAGGTTGTGAGAGTTTCTACAGCTTCAGGCTCTCATTTCCTGTTCAGCCTGTGGGGGGTTCTACAGCCGCAGGTTTCCTGTTCGGGCTGTGGGCGGTTCTACAGCTTCAGGCTCCTACTTCCTGTTCAGGCTGTGAGCAGTTGTACAGCTTCAGGCTCTCACTTCCTGTTCAGGCTGTGGGTGGTCCTACAGTTTCAGGCTCCCACTTCCTGTTCAGGCTGTGAGTGGTTCTACAACTTCAGGCTCCCACTTCCCATTCAGGCTTTGGTCGGTTCTTTAGCTTCAGGCTACCTCGTCCTGTTCAGGCTGTGGGTGGTTCTACAACTTAAGGCTCCCACTTCCTGTCAGGCTGTGGTCAGTTCTTTACCTTCAGGCTCCCCCTTCCTGTTCAGGCTGTGGATGGTTCTACAGCTCCAAGCTCCCTCTTTCTGTTCAGGCTGTGGGTGGTACTACAGCTTCACACTCCCACTTCCTGTTCATGCTATTGGTGGTTCTACAGCAGTGACTGACATATTAGCTCTGCTACTTCTAGCTGAGTCTGTTACAGGTACATTGGTGATGGAGGAGTAGCAGGGCATAAGGCTCCATAGCTCTAAAGGGTTAAAGTTTGTAAGTGAGAAATATAAATAAGCTCTTGTACTGCTGATAAGACACAGCAGGGAGTGATGTCACCATCCTGGCCACTGCTAAAGCCTAGAGAAGTTATCGGTAACCTAGTGAAGCTTGTGTACACAAGCAGGAGATAAGAACTGATCTAACTCTGAAAGGAAGCAAAATCAGAACAGCAATGTATTTGGTAACAGTCTTTATTTACTTTTGCTACATGTTTAAAGCTACTCAGTGTGAGAGGACCCCTTTAAGGTCTGGTTTTATAGGGACCCTACACTTAATTCATAGCTATGATCCGCTCATATTTTGTGGTTGCTTTTTACTGGGGAAACTTATGAATTTTAATGAGCTCTTATTGAATTAATCTAAAGCAAACAAGCAGAAGCCGGTCTGTATGAGAGCCAAGGGAAAGGCTGGAACGAAACCGAGTCCTACGCAAAACTTGATAATGAACCGCGGCGTCGGAGAGAATTTATAAAAAACATAGTGAGCCATATGTATGAAAGCTGTCCGGCGGTAAGACTGTCCTCGTTGTCCATAGCAACCAATCAGAGCTCATAATGACCAATCGGAGCTCATAGCGACCAATCACAGCCCTAGAACCAAATCAGAGCCCATAAGGTAACAATCTCAAGCCCTCATAGCGACCAATCACAAGCCCATAGCGACCAATCAAGTAGCCCATAGCAACCCAACCCAAGAGCCCATGGGCCCATGTGAGCTGTAAATGGTATGAACAATTAGACTCATAGTAACCTAATCAGAGCTCATAGAAACCAAAGTCAGAGCCCATAGCAACCAATCAGAGCCCATAGCCACCAATCAGAGCCCATAGTACCAATCAGGCTCATAGTAACTAATCAGAGCTCATAAGCAAACCCAAAGTCAGGCCATAGCAACCAATCAGAGCCATATAACCAATCAGAGCCATTACAACCAATCAGCCCATAGCGACCAATCAGAGCTCTAGCAACCAATCAGAGCCATAGAACCCAATCAGAGCTCATAGCAACCAATCAAAGCCCATAGCCCAAATCAGAGCCTATCAATAAAGATCAAAGAACCAATCAGAGCTATAGTAACAATCAGAGCCCATAGCAACCAATCAAGCCATAGAAACCAATCAGAGCCTTTAGTAAATATTCAGAGCTCATAGCAAAACCATTTCCGAGCCCATAGAAACCCAACAGACCCATAGCCACCAATCAGAGCCATAGCGACCAATCAAGCCCAAAAGCCCACCAAAATCAGAGCCCATGGGCCCAAAAACCCAATCAGAGCTCTAGCAACCAATCAGAGCCCAAAACACCAATCAGAGCCATAGCAACCAATCAAGCCTTAAGCGACCAATCAGAGCCCTACCCTCCATCGAAGATATGAAACCCAAATCAGAGCCATAGCCACCAATCAGAGCCTATAGCAACCAATCAGAACCCATAGCAACCAATCAGAGCTCATAGCAATCAGAGCCCATAGCAACCAATCAGAGCTCATAGCAATCAGAGCCCATAGCAACCAATCAGAGCCCATAGCAACCAATCAGAGCCCATAGCAACCAATCAGAGCTCATAGCAATCAGAGCCTATAGCAACCAATCAGAGCTCATAGCCATCAGAGCCCATAGCAAACCAATCAGAGCCCATAGCAAACCGATCAGAGGTCATAGCAAATCAGAGCTCATAGCAATCAGAGCCATTGCACCAATCCAGAGCCCCAAGCAATCAAGAGCCATAGCAACCATCAGAGCCATAGCCACCAATCAGAGCTAAATAGCGACCAATCAGAGCTCATAGCGACCATTCAGAGCCCATAGCCACCAATCAGAGCTCATAGCGACCAATCAGAGCACATAGCGACCAATCAGAGCCTATAGCAACCAATCGGAGCTCATAGCAATCAGAGCCCATAGGAACCAATCAGAGCCCATAGCGACCAATCAGAGCCTGTAGTAACCAATCAGAGCTCATAGCAATCAGAGCCCATAGCAACGAATCACAGCCCATAGCCAGCAATCAGAGCCCATAGCCACCATTCAGCGCTCATAGCAACCAATCAGGGCCCATAGCGACCAATCATGGCCCATAGTGACCAATTAGAGCCCATAGACACCAACCAGAGCCCATAGCAACCAATCAGAGCCCATAGCAACCAATCAGGGCCCATAGCGCCCCAATCATGGCCCATCGCGACCAATTAGAGCCCATACCAAAAAACCAGATCCCCAAAAAAAAAATCAGAGCCCATAGCGACCAACGAGACCCGA